>OX244034.2:30943204-31186098 GCA_945859785.2 Tridacna gigas
GTGTTATCGAAGAAAGTGTCATTTTTGAAATCAACCCCTATGTCATTTCGCCCAATATTTTTCAATGAAAGAAATATCGCATCGACTACAAATTTTCGCAGAATGTCAGAAAGGAATTGTTCTTTAACACAGATTAAAAAAATAGTCACAATATATGTTAGTTCCTATAGTATATAGATAGAAATATACGGTAGGTACTTTCTTTTTTGGCTGAGTATAGAATAGCATATCCGGAGGCCTCATTACTGCACGTAGCCTGCAAGTTGTTTGCAAAAATATCGCTTTTTTCCCATCAAACCATTTACCAAACTATCCCATGTTTTAAAGACACCCCCCCTCCCCCATCCCCAAGGAACAATGCTCCGTTAGAAAACATTGTGGGAGGAAAGGAGAAAATGCTGGGTGACCAGCATTTTCTTCTTTCGCCCACAATGTTTTCTAATTCTTACAGAGACATCCTACCATTTTAGCCACATTTAATTTGTCGTCTGCAAAAGCTTCCAAAAAGGACGAGTCTAAAACATTTTCGTCAGGTAAAGAGTTGACTCAGATATCGGAATTCTTTGAACAGCAATGTTGCATGTTGTGTTAGATTAATTTTTTGTAAAATTTGGTCCACGGAGAGACTGCATTAGCATTAATAGTTCTAAACTGATCGTATCTTCCAACTTGTTTATCCCTTTAGCCCTTTAGTGCCTGGGTGAAAAGAGGGGCTTTTGCAGATGGTACAGATCAAGATCAAACTGCACGCAATGTACAGTCTGATCTTATACCTATACCGTCCGCCTGTTAAGTCATGCTTATAAGATCATCACCTCTCTGAGTTTTTTGTGGAACGTATTTTTAGCCGTCGAAAGAGTTTTATGTAAATGAGTCATGCTCTGGCAAAAGGGGGTTTAATGCATCTCCGCGATGCAGATACTAAACAAGTCATCTCAGTGTTATGGATCGATAAAATAATTATGTAAAACGACCGACTGAATTTTGAGGTAGAATGGTCCTTTGAGCTGCAGAAAATTGATCAATAGCAAAAGGTTTTGGCCAAGGTCAGCCTGCGCCGATTGCGCAGGCTGACCTGGTCGATACTTTTTGCTATGTGCATTAAATACCTTTTCACAGAGCATGGCTCGAATATTTATGGCATTGAACGAGTTTAACAGCGATGCTCAATCGGTTCTATATTTATTCTTTATTGAACCCTTTACCAAATTATGCCTAGTTTTAACGACCCTTATGGGGGGAAGTCTTTTGAAAACAATGTTGGAAAAGGAGAAGATGGTGGTAACCAGCATTTTCTCATTTTCCCAGAAGTTTTCTACACTTCAGGGACAAATTCCATCATCTGAATCACACTGAACCTGTCGTCTGCAAATGCTTTTAATTCTGACAAGTCTAAAATTTTGTTTGGTAAAGAGTTAAACCGTTAAATGTCTGGCAAAAGACCAAAAATCCGAACGTAAAGGTTGAAAAGTTATGTACACAGTATCGGGCCATGTAAATCGAAGATCAGACTGTACGTTCTGTGCAGTCTGATCTTTATCTACATTGCCCGTAAATCAGTTTTGAGCACGTTCGGTTCACCTGTTACCGTGCCATCACAGAGTATAGTTCCAGACGTACGTGACCATTAATGTGCAATATCCTAATGGATATGTCGATGCCACGATGTCGAGCTTTGTCATTCATTTATCGTCCATCGATTATCTCTTACACCAAACGAGAACATTTTGACTTGTCCAAGCTGAAAGCATTTACAAGCGACAAACTTTATTTGCTTCAAATGATAGGAGGTGTCTTAGGTAAAAGTAAATGTGGGAAAAGGAGAAAATGTTTTCACCAGAATTTTCCCTTTGTCCCCAAAATGTTTCCAAAGAGTTTTTTTTTCCCAAAACGTCATTAAAACATGGAGTAAACTCTCACTTAGCAAATGAAGCCAATTTCAAACCTGTATCAATCAATCGTGTGTTTTCACGAACCTGCCAAAGAGGCCTTATCAAAACGTTGTGGTAAAAGGAGAAAATGCTCTTTACCAGCATCTCCTCTTTTTCCCACAATATTTTCTACACTGCCAAAGAACTTCAGTTCATTTGTACCACTTCCAAATTTGCCGTCTGCAGATGCTCTCAATTTTGGAAGCTTCTAGATGTTGTCGTTTGGGAAAGGATTAAGTCATTAAGCAAACCCATCCTGTAGAAATTTTATCCCTTAACACTTTAAAAGACGACAGAAATTGAGACTTGTCGAAATTGAAAGAATTTGCAGACGACAAATTAGATGTGGCTCAGATAAGGACATTTGTTTTTAAGAATAGAAAACATTCTGGGAAAAAGAGGAAATTTTAGTTACCAGGATTATCTACTTGTTCCAACAATGGTTTGGAAAAAAAAAAACTTTTTTTCTTAGGGTCGTTAAAACTCGTGATTGTGTGGTAAAGGGTTACACTGGTAAATAGGTATAAAGAAACATCAATATTTCAAACAAGTGGTAAACCCTTAAAGTGCCGCTCACAACTAGAGTTGCTTTTGCGGCCAGTGTAGATCAAGATCAGGCTATACAGAACGTGCAGTCTGATATTTTATACACACTACCCGCTTTGCAGAGACATTCCGAACAAGAATATCATTGAAACTTACAATTATTTCAGTCTGTTTTCTAGAACGCAAATGTCTGTTGGGTCTCGGATCTTAATCTACGCCGTCATGTTATGCTGCCCTTACTATGTTTGGAGTAAACTTTTTAGGGTGCAAATGACAATCTAGGCTCCTTTTACGGAAAATTGTCGCTCGTTTTCTTCATGTGAGTCTTGAATTTCACCATTGCTAGATCGGTGAATTGTCTTGCCCAAGGACATGGCGACAAAAAAACTCAGAGCCTCGGATGGAGATCGAAGCCGGGAACACTTCTGAGCCACCCAGGCCCCCTTGATCGCCCAAAGAATGTCATTGAAAATCCGATGCAAATTCATGAATGAGCCATGCTCTGTGAAAACGGGGCTTAGTGCATTCGCAAAAAGTATCGACCCATGTCAGCCTGCGCAGTCGCACAGGCTGACGTGGGTCGAAAGTTTTCGCTATCTTTAAATTTTCTGCATTTCAAGGGATAATTCTGTCTCATAATTCAGTCCTTTCTTTTACAAAATGGATTTCATGGATCCATAATTAGGTGATGTCTTGCTATGGTATAATGGCCATGCAGAGCACGGTACAATTAGATAATCGTTGAAAATTCTTTGGGGACGGGTGGAGGGGAAACAACAAAGCAAGAGTCACCCATTATGAATCTTTCCGAGTGAGTATATTACCAGAGGTATCTCCTTTTGCCACATTGTTTTCAAATGCCTTCTTCTTGACGGTTGTTAATACATGGAATGGTTAACGGTTAGACTAGCTTTCTTTAGAAGTTATAGAAACTACAAATGATGCTAACTGGCCCACAGCCACTTGGGTAATGTTCTATTTTCATATTTTATTTAATTAACTTTTGGGTGGTATAATCAAATAAACAACAGCAAAAATGTTGATTTTTTTCCAGCACTGCTGATTCGATACAACTATTACTGAGTCATGCTCTGTGGAAAGGGGATTTAATGCATCTGCAAAAAGTGTCGAACCAGGACAGCCTGCGCAATCCGCGCAGGCTGACCTGGGTCGGAACTTTTTGCTTTTGTTAATTTGTTTGCATGGGCAAGGACCATTCTACCTCAAGATTCAGCCAGTTGTTGGACAAAGTGGATTTTATAGATTCATAATTACGTGATGACTTGCTTGGCATAAAGCATCACGGAGCTGTATTAAAGCCCATTTCTCAGAGTGTGGCTCACTTCTATAAATGCTCAGCCCGGTATTTCAGTCGGTAATGTAGAGGATTTGCAAATCCAGGGGTCGCTGGTTCAGTTCTCAGCTCGTTAACCCTTTTCCACGCAATCCCGAGTTTTAACGACCCTGAGGAAATAGCCTTTTGAAAACCTTGTGGAAAAAGGAGGAAATGCTGGTAACCAGCATTTTCTCCTTTTCCCACAAGGTTTTCTAGACATTCCCAGGCAATTACCATCATTTAAACTAAATTTTATACGTTGTCTGCAAATGCTTTCAATTTGGACCGTTCTAAAATTTTGTCGTTTGGTAAAGAGTTAAAAAAATTTCCGAGGATTTATTATGTCATTGCGACATTATTTATACCTCTCTCACCGTTGAACAATGCATATTAGGTGATTATTTCGGAATATGCAGCCAGTGGCTTGGAAAGAATGTTATATAAAGTAGCCTACTGGTAAAAGAACATTCTGAAAAGTATGGATAGGTGCAATGGCGACCATTTGATGGCTGAGGTAATGTTGAAAAGGGACTTTAACACTCTGCCAATAAACAGTGGATAGGCACTCATTGATATTGAAACAGAGAGATACCAGATGTATGACTACAAACCAAGCAAACCGGCCCAGCTCAGGTTTGGCTTGGGGAATAATTCATTTCGTACATTTTATTTGATTAGTATCTGACGTGATAATCAAACAGACAACAACAACAACAACCAAAAACAACATCATCGACAACAATAATAACAACAACATTGTCCCATTTTTTCCATTCACTCCCCGGTCGATCACCATAAGCTACTAGATCTGTTTACTACCCACAATGGCCTTCCCAAATTTCTTAGAAAACTTGTTTTTTATGTTATTCAGACGATATGGCCCGCAACATACGAAGTGAGACCTTCGGACATTTGCGTAAAGTGTCGTCCTGGATTAGCATGCGCAGTCCGCGCAGGATAATCCGAGACGGCATTTTACGACAACATAATTTTTTTTTTATAGAGTAAACTTTCGTGAAACAGAAAATCGCACAAAAACGGGAAGTGTCGTCTCGGATTAGTCAGACTGCACAGGCTGATCTGGGACGACACACTTTTACGCATATGTCCGAAGGCTCCTTTTCGTGTGTTGCACGCCATATATAGTAGACCTATATGGAATGAGCCGTTGTCGGCGTACAGGACTTGAGTACAGGGTGTCGCTTGTTCGAATCCCCAGCTCGGCCAATTTCTTTCCGATGATTGACGATAACCATTGTGTCAGGATTCATTCCTATCGCGCTGCTGATCATTGTCGACGATGGTTATGTTGAAAAGTAGCCAGTGGCTTGGGAAGAATATTGTGCGAACTAGTAACAGAAACTCCATGAAAGCACAGATCTGTGCACTGGCCGCCACGAAATAGCTGAAATACAGTAGAATTTAGTTAGTTCGCACGTCTCTTGTTCGAAGCTGTGTGTTGGTTCGTATGCTATCTCCGGTCCTTCTTTATCAGTGGTAAATTCCTCCGAATACTTCGAAGATCGGTGGTCCGTAGTTCGTAGTGTATTTCATGCCCCAAGAGTAGTTTTTGAACACAAACTCATACCTTTAATTGGTATATAATTAATCCGCTTGCAAACTTGGGAAGGTGTGAAAACCCGTAACCAACCTTGATTGACGATGTCGGCTGGTATCATCCAGTCGTTAACAGCAAGCGAATGTAGTTAAAGGCGTTATTTGGTTTGACCTGGGCCGAAACTTTTTGCTTTTGGTCAATTTTCTGCATGTGAAAGGAACACTCTACCTCAAGATCCAGTCGATTGGTAGTGACAGATGGACTTTATGGATCCAAAATTATGTGATGACTTGCATGGTATAATGCATTATGGGGAGGCATTAAGCCCCCTTTTGCCAGAGCTCAATTATTATAAACTCGACCTCTCTAGACGGCTAAAAATACAATCCATCGACACTCAAACATATTGTGATCTTATAGATTTGACTAAACAACCGGTCGGCTCAGTAATATCAGACTGTGCGTTCTGTTCAGTCTAGTCTTGATCTATGTTGTCCGCAAAAGCCCATGTTTTCACATTTGGCTGAAGTTTTAAATTTTAAAATGAATGAATTCATCTGTTAAAGTCGATAGAAAACCCTTTTATATGACAATATCACAGAGACATTGTAAATCCATTAATTATGCTACACACTCGGTGCAGTCTGATCTTAATCTACACTGTCCCCTTGCAAAGCACCCTTAAACGTGCTTAGCAGTTTAACCCTTTACCACACAATGACGCCTTTTGACGCCCCTGGGAAAGAAGCCTTTTGAAAACATTGTGGGAAAAGGAGAAAATGCTGGTAACCAGCATTTTCTCCTTTTCCCACAATGTTTTCTACCCTATCAAAGAAAAATTGCACCATTTGAGCCACACTGAAATTGTCGTCTGCAAATGCTTTCAATTTGGACATGGTTAAATTTTTTTCGTCTGGTAAAGGGTTAAAGGTTAACTCATTACCCGACGACAACATCTAGACTTGCCCAAATTGAAAGCACAAGTAGACGTCTGGTCGAATGTGGCTCAAACTGCTGACTTTGTCTTTGAAATGGCAGGAAACATTGATGGAAAACAAATAAATGCCGGTTGTCAGGATTTTCTCCTGTTCCTACAATGTTTTCAAAAACTGTTTCCTCAGGGTCGTCGTTTTCATTTAAACACGGGAATGCTTGGTAAAAGGCTATTTGCACAACTTGAGAGGATAAACCAGTTCACGAACGTAAATCTAATTCCAGTCGTAAATTGACAAACACAATTAATTTCACAAACGGAAGGAAAGAAGAACGTTTCCAGAGCCTTGAATACTAATTCAGGTTGATACCAGGCAACAAATGAAATTATTCTCGCCATGCTTTTATGAGAAATTTCTTAGATAGATCTATTCACTCTCTAACAGAAGAAAAAATTTGGAGTGGTCCATTTTGAAAACATTTGTAGATGACGAATTGAATTTGCACAGAATGATGAAATTTGTCTTTGAAAGTGAAGATGACATTGTTGAAAATGGAGAAAATGCTGGTTACCAGCATTTCTCCTTTTTGCCACAGTGTTTCAAAAGCTTTCTTCTGCAAAGTCGTTTGTTTGGTAAAGGGTTAATGCTTGACACACTGCTTTTGGTGTACAGTGTAGATCGAGATAAGACTGCTTTGAACGTGAAGTTTGATTTGATGAATCTACACACAATCATGCTCAAACAAAATTGTTTCATGTGGTAAAGGGTTTTATTCAGAAATAATAAAGAGAAGAGGAAATTGGGAATACGTCTTAAGCAGGAATAGACAAAGTGGGAATAAATCCAATGGACGAACTGGGATTCTGATTATATCCGCCATTTAACAGGAAGTATATTTCAAGCACAAAAAAGTGGCATGCTGTCTGAGGCAGACAACCTTTGAGAATAACATGACAAATGGTCAAAAATGTACAAAATGAGCCTTGATTTGTCTACGTAGATGTCGCACATCAGACAATATTTTATGACTGCCGCAGCAAAATCCGTCACGCCATTTCTTTGTTTTGTTGCCAAACACGTTTTAACCCTTTACCACACAACCCCGAGTTTAAACCGTTTCAGCTCGAATCGGGGAAAAAACTCCCCCCCCCCCAAAAAAAAACAACAGTGCCTTTTGCAGACGGTATAGATCAAGATCAGTTTGAACAGAACGTGCAGCCTGATCTTGGATCTATACCATCCGCTTGTTTAACCAAGCCTGTAAGATAATATTTTTTCTCCGAGTTTCAGAGGATTGTTGACAGAGGTCGAGGTTAGATATTTGGTGCCGAAAGAGTCAACGACCTTGAGGAACAATACCTTTGAAAACATTGTGGGAAAAGGAGAAAATGCTGGTGTCAGCATCTTCTCCTTTTCCCACAATGTTTTCTGTCTTAACAATGTTATCAGTGTTTTCTGTCTTGTCAAAGACAGAAGTCACTATTTGAAATTTAGTTTGTCGTCTGTTAATGTTTTCTATTTGGTCACTTGAAAAATTTTGTCGTTTGGTAAAGAATTAAATCACTATCTCCTGAAACTATCTTCCTGCAGACGTCTTTGACAACAAGCCCTGTACGGAAAAAGAAAAAACAGACCTACTATTGCTATAACTCACGGTCGTTTCCGCCAGAATACATAACAAAGTCTTAGATATTGTAGATCCTTAGATATTGGATCAGACTGCACATTTTGTGCTGTCTGATCATGATCTACACTGGCCACAAAAGTAACTTAGGGTTGTTTCAGCGCTTTCGAAAGCTTTATGTAAAAATAGAACACGTGATGTTATTGTTCTCTTCCACCAGATAGGCGACTTTGAATACAAAATCAACTATCGGAATCAACATTACAATTTTTCTTTTGCAGGCTGAATTCAAATTTATTGAATTAGCGTCCGAGCTAGATTTTCTCCGATTATCTCTTCTGAACCATTAGAGCGCTGTACCAATAAAATGGACCCTTCTAATTCTGGAAGACGGACGAAAAATTGCTATTTCAAGGTCGTGTTGGCCAGAGAACGCTACAAACTAGCGGACGCTGTAGCTCTAAGATCAGACTGCATGTTGTTACAACTTTCTCGACTCTATTTCCGACTCTACCGAATTCAAAGCATCGGCAGACGACCAATTTGAAATTCGGAAAAAGCGAAATAAAGTACTCTGATGGGGTGGAAAATATTGTGGGAAAAAGGAGAAATTGTTTGTAACAGCTATTTCTCTTTTTCCCACTCCGTTTTAAAAATATTGCTTCCGCAGCGTCGTTAAAACACGGGATGGTTTGAAAATAAAAATCCTTTTCCGCATAATTCCGAGTTTTAACAACCTTGAGCAAGACAGCTTTTGAAAACATTTTGGAAAAAAAGAGAAAAGCTGGTAATCAGCACTGTCTCCTTTTCCCACAATTTTTGTTCTTCTCTTTCCGATAAAAGTCACATCCTCTGTGCCACAATCAATCTACCATTTGGTCCCCCTTTCCTGCTTGAGTTTTGCTTCTACAACTCCTACAAAGTTTTACCTCGTATGTGTAAGAGATACGGAATCATTTAGGACAGAGTTAACCCTCTAGCTGCTAAGCGCGACTCAAGGCGCTTTTGCGGATAGTGTAGGTCAAGATCAGACTGCACAGAACGTGCAGTCTGATCTTGGATCTACACTGTCCGATAAGGATATATCTATTCGCCCCAAAGTACCTTTGAAATATCAAAATTTAGGTTTTTACTACTGGCTTGAGCGTTTCATTTCATGGTCTGGTACCCCTTCGTACTTCAAGAGTACCAATAACGTAGTGGTAGGGGCAGGTAATCCAGACTATTCATTTCACTTATTTAGCAGGATGAAGGTTAAAATAGCAACACTATTTATGGTCTTCTTTTGAGAGGGTCTACAATGCTAGTATTTGGTGTCACGTAGCAAATAGAGTGGATCGTATATGACGACGTAAAGGGAGGATAAAGAGTAAAATCATACAAGATGATTTTTCACTCAAACTAGAAAATACCAAGAAAATATGTATTTTCTTCTTTTCCCACAATGTTTTCTAAAGGCATTTTCTTCAGGGTCATTAAAAGTCGGGATTGTGGGGTAAAGGGTTAAACTGGTGTTGAATGAGATGGAACCTAGGGTAGACGTCTTTCAGAAGGATTAACAGCATCTCCATTAGTTTAACTCGATACCAAATGACAATATTTTAGACTTGTCCAAATTGAAAGCTTTTGCCCAAATGATTGGCTTTGTGTCTGAAAGGTAACACATGGGAAAAGGAGATATTGCTGGTTACCAGCGTTTTCTCCTTTTCCTACAATGTTTTGATTCAAAAGTCCAATTACATTGAGTCATTAAAACGCAGGGTTGTCTGGTAATGTATTAAAAGAGCAATATTTACAACTGTTGTCTTGAAATGATGCTCTTGGCCCAATTCTATGCATTTTTTTTGCTTGAGCAGTTTCCCCAATTTCAAAAATAAGGGATGTAACTACTGTTTAATTAAGAATTTTCCAATGGTGAAATATTTATAGCCACTTCCTGGCTCGAATGCATCAGCCTCGGCTAATATACCTGAGCCATGCTCTGGCAAAAGGGGGCTTAATACATCTCTGTGATGGATTATACCAAGCAAGTGATCACAAAATTAGAGATCCATAAAATGGATTTTCTGTTACAGTGGACTGATTCCTGAGGTAGAATGGTCCTTTTACATGCAGAAAAAATGACCATTGGCGAAAAGGTTCAACCCAGGTGAGCCGGCATGCACTGCGCAGGCTGACCTGGTCGATACTGTTTTTGCAGATGCATTAAGTCCCCTTTTCACAGAGCATGGCTCGCCTACATAAGCACCCCAACACTTGGCCTAGCATTGTCTCATTTGCATTCATTTATGGCCTGTGATTATGCTAGCTATAATGGTCTACATTCTGTGAAGCTGATCTTGATCCACACTGTCCACAAAGGCTTTTCTAGGATTAATTTTCTTTAACCCGTTACCACACAATACTGACCTTTAACAACCCTGAGGAAGGCAAATTTTGAAAACATTAGGGAAAAGGAGAAAATGCTAGTAACCAGCATTTTCTCCTTTTCCCACAGTGTTTTCTATCCTATCACTGACAAATTTTACCATCCAATCAATATTTATTTTGTCATCTGCAAATGCTTTCAATTTGGACCAGTCTATACGTTTGTCATTTTGTAAAGAGTTAAATATGTATCAATAGTATTGTACATCATCATCATCATCATCAACAACAACTACAATAGAAGCAGCAACAGCAACAACAGCATATTTGTTTTCAAATAACCATTTTATTATCTCAACTCACACAAATATCACAATAGTTTCAGCATAAAATATTACCAAGATTGTATCGTCCCGACTTCAACCCATGGACAGCAATATTTGAGAACTTTTTTTTTCTTAGACATAGGGACATAGGGACATAGGGACATGTAACTGTTCTACTCTTTATGTCTGAACAAACTCAGTTTGCAAGTTAACTACATCAATGGTTAGAATTGGGAACATCACAATCGCTTCAATGACCCCATGAAAGTAGGCAATCATTGTGGGACATGGAGAAAATACTGCTATCCAGAATATGTCCAGCAATGTTTTCTGCTCTTTGAAAGACAAATATCATAAACTGAGTCCTATTTAATTTGTCGTCTGCAGCAGCTTTCAACTTGATAGTGTCTAAAATACTTTCATATTGTAAAGAGTTAAACTCATTGCCTTGTGAAACAAAAACATGCAATATTTATGGTTATCGAGCCTGAGGGGAAAAATACTATTAAAAATATTGTGGGAATAGAAGAAAATGCTGGAAACCAGAATTCTTCTTTTCCAACAATGTTTTCTATTCTGTCAAAAGGCCTATGTATTATCCACAATGAAGAACATCTAAAATCTGAATCTTTATTTCATTAAATTTTGATAACATGGAATTCAGATGGCAGCAAACTAATCTATAAATCATCTTTGGTCCTGTTGACAGTATAAATATTTACATCTTACAAAATACAGATACCATTTGATTTATTAATATACCTGAAAGTGACAGAAAAAAAATCACAAAACACTTATAATTAGAACAAAAAAAAATATTGAAAAAAGAAAAGAAGAAAAAAAAGTATAAGTTTGTTAAGCGTATAAATGGCTGCATTACAATGGGCTAATTTATTTAATTCCGAAAGTCAGGGATCATATATATGATTCCTGCGAAAGTGTAGAATGGGGCTAAATGAAAAAGGTATGAATAGGGCAATGCTTACCAGTACATAAATAAGCTGTTTACACCTATTATAAAGAATGAAAATACAGCTAAATGGATGGTACGATAAATACTCAACATACATAACTGGGTATAAATTCAGGGCAAGAACTGACCTAGTGTAATGTACAACTATGGTAATGTGAACTGAGAAACTGTATAAAGCATTTTAAAGTTTCAGGACATCTACCTGTATGTAGTGCTGATTGAACATAGAAATTGTGTAAAGCATTTTAAAGTTCCAGGACATACGGCATGTATACATGTATAGGTAGCATTGACTGTAATAATACAATTTTTAATGTTTTAAAAATTCAAACTCAAATTGTGCTTATTTTACTTTGTCTGATCTTGGTTGTATGTTATAGAGAAGAAAATCCTTGCAATCATGCCTTTTTTCTGTAAGAAAATACAGGTAAAAAGCCCCTTTTTCCTAGCCCCATTGTATCTTTTTTTTTTTGGGCCCCATTGTCTACCAATTAGCCTCATTGTGTAACGCCCATTACATCCTGAATCAACAAGCCCAACATTCATGTTCATTTTGATATGGTTTACATAATTAGTTATTTCTGTGCTAAAGTAACAAACAAACATAGAAACAAACACTAATCTATACAGTATACTGTTCCGATGTGGAGACCATAAACATGAGTATCAAAGATAACATTGCAGAAAAACAATTATGATAATAATGCAAAAAAATGAATAGAAACAATACAATGAATCAAAATGAGAGAATGCAATGCCCTCTGTGGGTAAATCTTATATACGAACATGCACATGGTGTATTTACTTGTACATCAGTATGAAAACACGCTGTAAGTATCAGGTTTGTAAAAAATTCAGAGATCATCTGAAATCGTTATGACCAGCCACAAAACAATCTTGTGTTTAAAAGATCCTTGCTTTTTAAAGGTTTTGACGAAATTGTGGGAAGATGAAAAAATGCTTGTTTCCAGCATTAATTTTTCTCATTTTCCCACAATGTTTTCTATCCATTTCAGCCTCTTATTATGATCTTGATAGACATTCTCTGAAAAAAATTCTTTTGGTCACCCTTGACCATGAAATGGTTAAATGAGATGATTTAGATCTAAGATCAGTCTGCAAGTTCTGTGCTGTCTGATCTTGATCTATGCTCTCTGCAAAAAACACTTTGGTCACCCATGTCTATAGAATAGTTAAATGAGACAGTGTAGATCTAAGATCATTTTCAAGTTCAGTGCAGCCTGATCATGATCTAAGCAAAAATTACTTTTGTACCCTGTGATAACGTAATGGTTAAATGAGATGTACACTGAATTGACTCGATACCTCCTAAAAAAAACTATAGCATACAGCTTTGAAAATATCCTTGTAAAATATGGCTAAACAACAAGAATCAGGATTTAAGATAAAAAGAAAAAAAAAAAAAAAAAACACATTGTGGTTAATGGATAAAATGCTCTTTTTCCTTTGTCACAATGTTTTCGGAATTTGTCTGCTGCACAAAAATTGTATACAAGAGGTGATGACTGGATGAAGTACATGTGTATGTTTTTGTATTGCTTCTTGATGATATACCAAATTCTGTTTATTTATGGATGATCCTTTGCAGAGACATACCAGTATATATAAACATGTTAACCACTAAAGCGCCCGTTTCACAACTTTTTTTTTTGCCTTGGCGGCCAGTGTAGGTCAAGATCAGACTACACTGAACATGCAGTCTGATCTTTAATCTACATTGTCCGCTTTGCTAAAACATTATAGACGAGAGTCATCATGAACTTGCACTTATTTGGGTCCTATTTCTAGACAGGAAATGTGTGTTGGGTTTATTTGGTGCTTGAAGGGTTAACATACATGTATGTCCCCACCCTTTGGTATAGTTCAAATGAGAACTGTCTTTGATAGCTTCGGGTGACATTCCACCATTCTCTTCTATTCATGATATGAAAGAACAGAGTTGTCTCCCTTGGCTAGCGAAAGTCAAATGAGAGATGGAATGAACATCTTATTTTCCTGTCTCCCAGAGGCAGCGGCGGTCTGTAGTTATTTACAATGCAATGCCCATCACACTCAGAGTCCATCAGATTTCGCAAAGATGTCAGCTGTAAATGAAATATAAATTGATCTTACTAATGCTTTTTTGTTGTTATGTTTGGTCATATTTCCATCAGAAACCATGTAGTTTATTGTCATAAGTAACAGGTCACATATTTCAATAATGGATCATTATTCGTTTTTTCTAAATCTGTTTCTATAGTACAAACCTGTGATATACAAAAACACATTAGCATAGGAAAAACAACATATTCCTTTTTTTCCATTTTGCAAGAGAGAGTTTTTACTCTTTACCACACAATCCCGACATTTAACCACCCCAAGAAAGAAATGTTTTCAAAAGATGGTGAGTTTTCCACAATGTTTTATACCCTTCTGAAAACAAATTCCAAGTTTTGAGTCATTTTTATTTTG
Source organism: Tridacna gigas (assembly GCA_945859785.2). Lineage (NCBI taxonomy): Eukaryota > Metazoa > Mollusca > Bivalvia > Cardiida > Cardiidae > Tridacna > Tridacna gigas. The sequence continues at coordinate 30,957,273 of OX244034.2, forward strand.
TTGTATGTAAATACTTTCAAGTTAAACAAGTCCCAAATTCTGTCCTTTGTTAAAAGAGTGAATTTAAATTACTACTGAAAATTGAATAAAAACAAACACCATACCATGCGCAGACCTCTACTCACAGCCAATAGTCCAAGACTATATACTTACTTGCTGGGGAGAATATTGCACAGAATCTTTGAATACTATCCACTGGACACTCTCAAAACATGGTGGCGTTGTCAGAGAACCATGATATGTCCAGAAATCTTTTGTATTATCTGAAAATTGAGATCTCCTGTGCAAACAAGTTTGACAACAGGTATAGTGTCAGTAGGAAGAAAAGTTGAAAAGGATATGAATTAATAAATGTATCTAACTGTGTATGATAATGGTGGCCCTTATCAAGTAAGCATGCTCATGGGCTGGACGCTTTGGCAGTAAAAAATACCATTCATGGTGATAACTTTGTAGGATTAGGGTCCCTCCGCGTTCTAGGCATATATGGTATGGACCACAAACAAAAAAATACCATTCAAACAAAGAGAGTACGCTTTTATACACATGGGGGAGTACCTAGTGTTGTGTATTGATAGTTTTGTTTGGAGTTATCCCCCTTTAAAGATCAGAGAGAGAGAGAGAGAGAGAGAGAGAGAGAGAGAGAGAGAGACCCCCCCGCGGACACACGTATGGACATCTAAATTCATATTACAATTTAGGGCATAGAAACATTCCGAGCTTGGGATCTGTAACATTTTAAAACTGACAAAAGACTTTCTTTTTACATTAAGACAAAAAAGAGAGGAAATGCTGGAAACAAGTTATTTCTATTGTTATCACATTGCTTTCAGATGTATGCGTGTATTAAACTCTTATTTACTTTGATTACCCACATTTTTACAAAGATATTTCGAAATCGTCGACACCATTTTGTTATTTTAACGGCTACAGAGTGGTTATCACTTACTTGGTAACAAACATTGGGGACTGAACTTTGCAGAAACTCGACACTTCTGTTTATATTTTATGGAGCGGGCGGTTTCACTCAGTACTTTAAAACCCTGATGTTCAGAACCAGCCTGAAATAAAGATATCACGACTTTTAATGAAAGTAGAATACTATTCTATGGAAACTCAACCAGTAGCTCTCGCCTTTATATGGGCAATACCAAAACTGTACCACGCTCATAACGGGATTCGAAATAAGAGTCTCTGATGTGAAATACTGACTACATACTTTCTCTAACGCCGAGCTCGTTGCTCGGTTCGGCTGGTAATGTACAATGCTTAAAGTCAAGATGTCGCTGATTTGAATTCCCAGCTCTGATAAGTTCTTTAGTGACAGTATTAATTCCTTTATCACGCATGAATGAACATGGTATCGACTTTGCTTATATATGTCGCCATGGCTTGAGTAGACAGGTATTGCCCTGTCTTGGGAAAAGGAAACATCAGGAACGCAAGGATAAGTGCTCTGGCCTCCGTTATATAACAGAAAAGGTTGAAAACATCAGAAAGTATTGAAGAAACAAACCGACATAACTGCCAATACCTCTATCATGATTCCCAGTACTGCTAGACCATCATTCCTTTTTGCTGCTTCCCCAAAACTGGTGTATTTGGAACAGTTCCAATGGACAAGGTGCAGCTGTAAAGAGATGTTTAAAAACATCGTCATGTACTGTCAAGAGAAAGAATGTTTCAGGACAAGTGGGATTACATCTTTATCGCAAGAGTCCCCAATCATGGCATGGTCAACTTAAAAAGCCAAACTTTTTTATACATGTACATTGTCATGTCAAATACACCCAAATTTGAATACTATACCATCTCAAATATTCACATTCTTTATATACCAAAAACAGTTTAAAGACAATTATTTCAATGCACTGCCTGACTAGTCTGACTTGGCTTACACTCTTCAAGGACACCAGACGTAAATAGTAATACAGAGTAATTTAGTTCGGTCACGGACATGTCTTTAGCACACAACAAAATTTTAGACTTGTCCAAATGGAATGAATTTCCAAACGAAGAATAGTGGTATCGGTCTCAGAGTGGAGTAAAAGTATCTTACTAGTAGGAAAAGGAGAAAATGCAGCATTTTCTCCTTTTCCCACAACACCATCAAGAACCCTTTTCCTTTTTGGCAACGGGTTAGCTAATGGGATTTGTCCGTAAAAGGATTCTTTTTATACAATCATAAAACCACGGAATACTTTGGCTGATAGACTCGTATATATTCTGATAGACGTGTAACACAAACTGGGCCGAGCCCTACCTCTGCTGCATATGAATGTCTATCGATGGTGTGTTCGGAGCCCTGTTCGTCTGAGGATCCCCAATGTAGATGAAACTGTTCGAGTCTGTATTTGTCCTTCAATGGTCCACCGCTGAGTTCTGCAAAAAGAATTTACCTAGAGTAATGTGCAGGCTAGCCAAGTTAGTAAGACTATCGTAATAATAGTTGCGCGTGTTAAACTGCTAGGTTTTTTTCCGAAGACAAGTCTTATCGAATTTGAATTCATGGACCATACAGATGTCTCATCGTTTGATTTTGTCTACCAATACAGTCTTGTATTAACTTGGGTTGTCCCAGAGGTGTGTAGACTTCCGAAAAACTCGACTGTTTATTAACAGCTTACATACTACCATAATTTGGCTACATAGAAAAAAGGTATCCTTTAAATGCGACGTCGAAGTGACGTTTTGTTGTGCACCGGGTGGCAGTCAGTGGTAATTTTTAATCCTTTGTTACATCACTTTTTACCTGGTTATTTTATCTTGATGAAATTTGTACCATGTATCATTCATTCATTTAATACGTCGCCACATTTTGTTGTTAAACTATTGATAAATAATTGCGTTATGGAAAAAGTCTGCATACTTCAGGGACAACCCTCGTATTTGTACAAATATTTTTATAGAGTCCAAATCCATGGAACAGAAAAGCAAAGGTGCTCGCTGCATGGCTTTATGTGGCAGGGTTAAAGTTAAGAAAACGTCAATGATAATGATTTAGGACAAAGAATGGTCAAACATACCTGATGGTTGAGTAATCTGAACCTTAAAGCTAAGACCGTTGTTTTCTGCGTCAAATTCCTCTTCCACACCATACTTGATAGTTAGACCGTCTTCTGCGAGTTCCGAATCGTAGATAGCGTCTTTGGTTTCTATGTCAACGGGCGACTGACCATGTCCAGCAGCTTCCGGGTAGTAATGTGCCCATGTATGTGGACCTAGGTGTAGGAGTTCAAACCATTTTAACCCTTTACCAAACAATACCGTGTTGAAATGAACCCGAGTAGGAAAGCTCTTGAAAAAACATCGCAAGAACAGGGGAAAATTCTGGCAGCCAGCATTTTCTTTTTTCCAATTCAATCAATAGGGCAATACGTTATTTTTTTTTTTGTCTGCAAATTCTTTCAATTTGGATGTAGTGCTCATAAACATTGAGCCAAATACTTGACCAGTTCTTTTCAAACCTCCTATTCTTCTGCTCTTTTAGAAGTCGTTTATAACGTGTAAACAAACAAAGTTTATCGTGTTTAGCAACCATTTTGTATTTATTTTGGGAAAAGTATACATTTCGAGTAAAAAATGAATTAAAACTGTTTGTTTTTTATGTTCAGCGTTTAAATTGAAAACATTTGTATTTGAAACGAATGACTATTGAATCCGAAAGCAAAAGGTATGTTCAGTTTCCAGTTTTGCTGTCAGTTAGTGTAAATATGAGAGTGTAAACGTGCGCACAAAATCTGTGCGGAGATTTCTCCCAATTTTTTCGCGATCGTCTCTGTACCCATATGCGACCTGTCAAAAATTAAAATCGCATTCGGGGACACAGGTGAACGGCGAGTGACAGTGTAAATCCTATATTACACACTAATATACTGAAAGGTAAACAACTCGTAGTGTATTTTCATTACCACAGTCACGAATTCCATGCTGTTTACAAGTTATTTTACTACCAATATTAACATCTATAGTACCAATCGATAGCGGAAACATTATTCTACAAGAAAATTATGTCACAATTTGAGCCATTTCAAGTTGCTAAGAAATATCTATCTCGAAACTGTCAAACAACCCAACTCGGAAGAGATCTGATTGCATTGATTTGCGGAAATTTTCAAGAGATAAAACCCATTTTCAACGCGAAAGCCGTTGAATATTTGACAAGTATCATTTCGGGTCCAGCAATATTAAGGCATATAAACCTGAAACATTAAACTATTTGATGTGAATAGGCTGTGCAATCCTTATTTCCATCGGTAAATCTGTCCGGCGCTCAGCTGTCAGCCATTTTGACGTACTACGCATGCTCGGTTTGTTTTTCAAAACGTGTTCTCATTGGTTATCGATGAAGGTGTGTCTGGACCAGGCCAATGAGAAAACGCGATACAAAAGCAAGCAGGCCAGAAAGGATGACAGTTTACACGGCTGGACATTTTCAGATAGAAAAAAGTTTGTATAACACAAAAATATATTGAAGTTCTATTTTCAGTGCAGATATACTTTTAAACTTGTAGGCTTCAAATGCACCTTGCACAAGAACGGACATTTTTTTGCGTTGAAAATGGGTTTTATCTCTTGAAAATTTTCGCGAATCCATGCAATCAGATCTCTTCCGAGTTGGGTTGTTTGACAGTTTCGAGCTAGATATTTCTTAGCAACTTCAAGTTTCTTAACTATTGATATGATTTTCTTGTAGAATAATGTTTCCGCTATCGATTGGTACTATGGATGTTAATATTGGTAGTAAAATAACTTGTAAACAGCATGGAATTCGTGACTGGGGTATTGAAAATACATTACGAGTTGTTTACCTTTCAGTATATTAGTGTGTAATATAGGATTTACACTGTCGCTCGCCGTTCACATGTGTTCGGGGACAGTTATGTGGGCACAATACCCATTTACAAAAAAAAGAAATATAATGTATATATAGCAGTAAGAGGTATTAAGATCAAAATTTCACATTTAATGAAAATCAGATATATTGAAAATAATTTACCATTTTCATTAGTGTATCCCCATGTACTGGTTGCCATACTCCTGGTAATAAACTGTGCCAGCTGACCTGTGTTACCAAAATCGAGATTAGATCCAACAAGTATAATTGTTCTGTAAAGCTGACCGGGATTGTTTTCTGAAAAAAAAAAGTACACGTTTTATTGTTGAGAACCGAATAAATAAACAACTGGCAAGTTCTGTTGCTTCACGTTTTATACTCTTAACCAGACGACATCATTCAAGACTCCTCTGAATGGAGAGCATTTCCAGACGACAAATTAAATGTGGCGTAATGACTGTATTTTGTCTTTTGTGAAAAGACAGGAAAATGCTGGTTACTAGCATTTTCTCCTTTTTTCACATTTTTTTCTAAAGTATTATTATTTAGGGCTGTTAAAACTCGGGATTGGTTGGGAAAGGGTTTACCCGATAATGTTGTTAATGTATACCTTCAACATATTATCGACCGTTGTAAGTAATTTAAGGTGTGTGGCTGACGGGTTGGGCTTGAACTACGTGCACTCTCCATGCGTTGCCCGATGTGAGGACTTTTGAGTGTATTTTATTACAAATTCAGTAAGTATTTGAAAGAACTCAAAAAAGAGAACTCTCTGAGAAAATAGAAGTGTGGGCGCTTGGTACCCTCCCTACCTTTGTTTGACCTGTGGTGGAGGCTGTGACAAGGTCAAGTGCCAATACGTTTTTCGAAAGTTTAAAGGTGCGTTTATGTTTCTATTACACATTGAGTCGCAAAATTGAACGTTTGGCTTGAAACTAAAAGTTCCGCTGGCCAATTTTGCAACAAAGTCAGATATTACCAGACAATTACGTGCCAGCTCGAAGCCCGGTAGCGCATTTATTTGGTGCCATACTCGCCAATCATTCTAAAGGGTTTTCTAAATTTCAAAATAACAAAACTTCTGATTGGCTATACAAAAAGGTTAAAAGCCAATCAAAAATCTGTGTTACTTTCTAAATTCATACATAGACTCAGAATGGTTAGGGAATACGGAGCCGGATAATCTAGTTCGACTGTTGTCCAGCGTCAACGTCAAGTAGAGACCTTTGCAGATGGTGGACTAGTATCATTCATTTATCGGACGGAATGTCCGAGATATACTTGTACTCGTAAGATTGATTTTTGTAGATTTTTTTTTAAAACAAAGACTCAGTCTTCTATCGTCACTCAATATATGAGCCTCAATATATGAGCCATGCTCTGGCTAAAGGAGGCTTAATGCATCTCCTTGATACATGATACCATGCAAGCCATCACAGTATTATACATCCCTAAAATATGTTTTGTACTAACAACCTACTGAATCATTAGGTAGACTGGTCCTTTGACAAACAGTAAAAATGACCAGAAGCAAAAGTTTTCGACTCAGGTCGGCCTGCACGGACTGCGCGGGCTGACATGAGTCGATATTTTTTGCAGACGCATTAAGCCCCCTTTTCACAGAGCTTGGCTCATATTAGTTGCTCTGTGTGGGAAAGCAGTCAATGAATTTTCGTAATTATACGGAAACGTAAGTATTAATGGGTAAGATAATAGTCTATTGTTGATTGATCTAAAAACTTTGCCCAACCAAAACTAACAATAGCCACTGAACATCAATTCTGGCTTCAAAAGAACGGAACAAGGTTTTACGTGACTTTCAAAATATCAAGCTGACAGTTCACGTTTTTTGTTTGTTTGTTTGTTTGTTTTTCAGGAGGCTAACCAGTAAAATACTTGACATATGCAGTGCATTGTCAAAGGACATTCCTGCCTGACCAGTGGCACCACCGGGATCGAATCAGGATTCGCCTAATAGTATTACAAATAAATGCCATAACTAATGTGCCATGGAACCATTCCTTCTATACACAACTGCGCGTAGCAACTGCACAAAAAACCCGTCCGGGTAGCTCAGTGGTTAACTAGCGTGACTAAATCGTGACCTGGTGGTTGCAGGTTCGATACCCAGTTGCGGCAAACTGTCTTTCCGGCGATCGCCTCTCACCTCTGAGAAAGTAGTCAGTGACTTGCAAAGAAAGATTTATCGGTACTGGTGTGTGAAAACCAGGAAACACATGCGTAGGTGCACCGGCAGCCGTGATATGACCTAAGCTGTGAAAACGGTGTTAAACTCCAAAACAAACAAAAACAAAACGGGGAAACAAGGATATACATAGTGGTTGCAACCATAAAACTGAAATATGGTTAAAAACAAATATAACACCGCACAAACAAACAATACATGTTCACCTCCATGTCGCACATAGAAAACTTGACATAGATCGTCTCTAAATGCTAAATCCTTTTTGATTTTCTCCATGTTTAAAGATTAGGCTATGTTCTTTTGTAAAGCGGATTTATAAGGCTAGATCATTCTGTTTTGAGGACACTCGAATGTTTAACCCATTTTCCATAGACGCATTTTGGACCTCAATTGTAAGCCCTGCAGATTTCTTTTTTCAGTCCCGAAACAGACCATGTTTTCTTACAACATTATCGTAAAATTTGAAACACTATTGACGACCAATTCCTCTTTTTGCCACAATGTTTTCATGCATATTAAACGTTAGTTCTTTCTTAATATCCATAATCAACAAGAATGTTCTCAGTCATCTACAGCAAATTTGACAGGAGAGGGTGTGTGTCTGTAAGCTGAATGGTTTGTGAGGAAAAGAGAAAAGATCAGCATATAATTTGGTGACATGAGTAAATTATTACGAATGAATAAATTGCTCGTTTAAAGTTTTGGAAAATTCTTTCTATTTGCCACACCGTTCCTAAAGCCATAGCTTTGAAGACATAGAAGATATATTTTTTGTTACCAAACGACAAATTTTCGGACTCTACCAAATTGAATGCATTTGCGGACGACAAATTAAATGAAGCTAAAATGATTATTTCTGTCTCTGATAGAAAGAAGTGAGCAAAGGAGAAAATGCTGGTTACCAACATTTTCTCCTTTTCCTTCAATGTTTTCAAAAGAAATCTCTTTCAGCGCCTTTAAATCTCGGGATTATGTGGTAGAGAGTTAACCCTTTGGCTGCTAAGCGAGACTCACTGACCTTTTGCAGACAGTGTAGATCAGTACCAGACTGCACAGAACGTACAGTCTGATCTTGGATCTACACTGTCCGATAAGGAGATATTTTTATCCAAAACTTAAGTTTGAAATAACATTATTTGGGTTTTTACTATCAGCTTGAAAGTTTTGTTTAACCCTTTCCCAAACAAGCCCTGGTTTTCACGTGTCTGCAGTACAAGTCTTTTGAAAACACTGTGGGAAAAGGAGAAATTGCTCGTAACAATTTCTCCTTTTCCCACAGTGTTTTCTACCCTTTTGGAGAACTTTCTGCCATTTTCTTCAAATTCAAAATTGTCGTCTGCAAACTCTTTCACTTTGGACCAGTCTAAAGTTTGTTGTTTGGGAAAGGGTTAACTTATTCAGCAGGATAAAGGTTAATGCATGAGGAGAAGGGTTAATCTCTGTTTATAACCAGTATGAAACGTTGAATAACGAAGATTGTTTTTTTTTTCTCTCTACATTGTGAATAGCCCAAGTTGGAATCCTTCCAAACTGGATCGATCGGATTGTTTGACTGCAGCCCGTAAAAAGAAATTATTCATCAGATTGAATTATAATAGTATATCCTTATATAATGGAATGAATGAGTCATGCTCCGGCAAAAGGTGGTTTCATGCATCTCCATGATGTATAATACCCAGCTAGTCATCACATAATTATGGATCCATAAAATTCTTTTTGTCTATTAGCTAATTGAATCATGAAGTAGAATGCTCCTTTGAAATTTGACCAGTAGCAAAAAGTTTCGAATCACGTCAGTCTGCGCGGACTGCGCAGCCTGACGTGGTTCGATATTTTTTGCAGATGCATTAAACCCCCTTTTCACAGGGCATGACTCAGCTATTATAGTAAATAATCCTTATACCTTCATAATGGAATGGAAATATAGAATATTACAGGGTTGGTCATTTCTTATTTGTTTTTTCTACTATACGTATAACCGATTAAAGCGACACTTTGCCGAATACGCTTTGCCGAATCGTTTTTGAACGATGAGTTCGGTGCAAACAATAGAAAAAAGAACCTTCGCTGCAATATTCTATTTATACCATATCCGCGCGACTCAATGGCCTTTTGCGAACAGCATAGATCAAGATCAGACTGCACAAAACGTGCAGTCTGATCTTGGATATACACTGTCGGATAAGGAGATGTCTATCCTCCAGAAATACCTTCGAAATAGGAAAATTTGGGTTTTCACGATCGGCTTGAAATACTCCGAAATGAAAGTTTCATTTTATTTAGCAGGATAAGGATTAACAACTTTAACAACCTGAAATTGACAACAACAACAACAACAACAACAAAAAAAAAAAACCTTTTCTTTCGCAGAACAACGTTTCCATTTCAGTTAAAAACTTGTCTGAAAACAGGTCTTTTTACTTTGAATATTCATGATAAGTTATACCACTATTGGAATCTCATTAACCCTTTCAGCGCCATAGGCGAAAACAGGGACTTTTGCGGACGGCATAGATCAAGATCAGACTGCACAGAACGTGCAGTCTGATCTTTGATCTATGCCCTCCGCTTGTTTTGTCAAGCCTATATGATAAAAAATCTTCCGGAGACTCAGTGGATTGTATTTACAGCCATCAAAAGGTGCCGAAAGAATTAAAGTTATCGAACCCTTGTTATTCACTCCTGCGCTTCTGAATATGGTATATATACAATACACAGATCTGCGTTTTTGCCATTCAGACCCAGCTTGCTTGTATTGGAGTTTAACGCCGTTTTAACAGCTTGGGTCATATCAAGGCGGTCAGTTCACCTACGCATGTGTTTCCTGGCTTTCTCAACCAGTACTGACGCTGCTTTTTTTCCAAGTCACTGACTACTTTTCCCACATGAATCAGAGGTGAGGGGCGAAAAATCGCTAAAAAGAAAGTTTGCCTCAACCGGGTATCGAACTCACAACCACCAGGCCACGAGTCAGATACGCTAACCACTGAGCCACCCGAGCGGGCTCAGGTCCAACATACCTTCAAAACAGGATAGCACTGTCAGAACAATTTTCGTGCACATGTAGGGGAGACGACTTTGACAAGCATCGAATGCGCGTGAAGTCTGGTTGCTTGTTTTTTGAGGGGGGGGGGGGGAGTCGAGATGGTCCCTGGAAAACTTTCTGAAAATTTGGAATCTGTGACGTCTGGATGTTACACTGAGTAATTGCAAGAACAACTGTGCATAATCAGTTTTGAAAATATCTGCCACATGACGTGCAAAAATTTCAAGTCAAATGCATCAAATGAGAAATTTCCATTAAGAAAATTTTTGCGACCATTGTGTCAAAAAACTTTTATGAATTGTGACGTGCGCAAAGTTAACCATAGAGTTAATCAGTTTTTATGATGCATGTTGTCTGCAAAGAATAGATATGACTGAAATGAAAGGGACTTCCTTAAAATTTAAAACAAGACAACCAAAATTAAACACCTTTCGCAATTTCCATTAAGAAAATTTCTGCGACCATTGTGTCAAAAAACTTTTATGAATTGTGACGTGCGCAAAGTTAACCATAGAGTTAATCAGTTTTTATGATGCATGTTGTCTGCAAAGAATAGATATGACTGAAATGAAAGGGACTTCCTTAAAATTTAAAACAAGACTACCAAAATTAAACACCTTTCGCAATCGTGGGAGTTTGTCCTAATACGACATTCACGTGTGACATTGACCTTAAGAATGACGTATCGTTAGTTGTGAAGGACAGACAGAAATATCGTAACCTAATCACTGGGGGAATTTTTAAAAACGCACCGAAAACACGGTAAATTTTCGGGCGAAACCATTTAGCACGACTGGCTAATCGGAAAACGGAACACAAAGCCTAAGAAAGGATACTTTGCCCAACTGGGGGAAGTTTTATTCAGGTGCAATGTGAGTAATCTACACTCCACCTTAATGAACCAGACTGTCAACATAGCTATTAATAGATTCGTCTGGCATGGCATTTGTTGTGTCGCCTTTTTTTTCTTGCGTAATTCATTGTGACGGGAAAAGGCTACGGCACGGCTATTTGCCCGTTTGTTTGATTCAGAATAACTTTTGTTTTAAAAAAAAAATCAGATGTAGCAAAATTTCGCGTGTTCTCTCTACGCACGCTTCCATACCTGTTTCGCACAATTTTGAATTTATATTCAACTTTAGGCTGCAAGACTAATATCTAGAACGGAACGAGAGCTGTACTGGAGGAGGGGGTAGGGGAAAATCTTAAGATTGTTCTATTTCTTGATTTCAAGGCTAGGCATCTGACTAGACAGGACAGAATACATCGTCAAATCAGATGGCAAGCATTGAAGTTTAAATTATCATTTAATATTAGATCGATTGAAGAAGGTTTGCTTGCTTTGCCAATTATGCCATTTGTCTGAGGAATGGAGAAGAGCATGCGGGAAGGTAAGGCGACATTTCTCACGACCTTATAAGCAATCAATCCAAGGGCGTACAACGCCTATTGCACACAATACGCTAGTGCGAAAGACTGAAAACACTCTCGAGAGCATTCATTTATTTCCATCATTAACCTTTTGAAGGAGGACGCAACAACTTAAGTTGCTTTGTGGTCATTATAGATCAAAATCAAACTGACTTTTGCGGCAAAATCTGAATTATGATTAGACTGGGCAGTTTTGATTTTGGATCTACTCGGTCCGCTGTTTGTGAAATTGACTGACCAACCCAACATTGCAATTGTATTTTGTGGCATTTGTATTTTGAAAATCAAGTACCGTAGTTTGTTCAAAACCGAAGGAAGTAAACCCAAATAAACTCAATTTTTCTTAGACAAATAAGCGTGTCGATAGCACTCGGATACATAATTAACATGGCGTATTAAAATAAACTGGATTAGGCCACTGATCATGGGAATACTTCTTTTTTTTTTATCGAAAATATCTATACCTGCTATAAACTGGCAGCCTGTTATCGATCTTCTATCGGACGGCTACGGGAGATACAACGGGTACCAGTTTATACCTGCTACCGCTTTCTATTAGCGCAATGATACAGAAAACCTTTGTCTCACGACCGTGTTCGTCCCAAAAACAGTTCGTCCCTGGGTTTGATCGTCCCTTGGCTCGTTCGTCCGGTCTTGTTCGTCCCACATTATTGTTTGTTTATTTTTCAATTTATTAATTTCACACAATGGCTCCCTTGACAAATGCCACACCAGTGCTTTCAACGCTTTGATTTATTCTGATTTCGAAAGTCCGATTTTTTTTTTGTTCGGCGCTTTTGGGGTTAGATATTTGTCTCCATCCGGGTTATTAATGCTTATAAATCTCTGACTGCAATGTGCAGATTTCAATGTTACAATTTCTTTTGTGAAAGGGGCATTGAGAAATAAGCTGACATAAGTGTTGATGATGAAAATGATGATGATGATCATGATCATGATGATGGGATTCAGGTCTGTCCGTATCAGATCCCTCCATATTAAGCATACTTGCTATGGACCGTTGGTTAGAGTGAAAAAATGTGAAAAAGCTTTGACTTTTAAAGGATATCCACTTTTTTTTTCGTGGGAAGTTTTAATTTTAACTCTTATATTCTTATATTATAATGCGAGACTTATCTTGGCTCTGGAAGATGGCTGCAGACAAAGATGCCACTTCATTCATCCTCGTAATTCGCATTTATCACGGGAAAAAATGGGAAGAAAAAAAATATTTCGTTTAACTGGCACAACGATTAAGATGTCAAGGTTGTGACCAAAATAGCATTTTTTTTTTCAAAACTAAGATTTCAGTGACTATGAATTACACAAGGCTTTTAGGCCTTGTCCATGATAGTTAAGGCGACTGTGACATTTTCATAAAATGTGTCTGGGCGACAAAACGCTCGTGTTGTCCTAAATTTCGGGGACGCTTCTAAAGGTCATTCCAATGATTGTTTGGGAGGAGTGATAAAGGCGTGATGGTATTGTGGGTCAGAGGCCTCGTGATGCCTATAAAGAATATCGAACTGCATTGTATTGATTCATTTAAAACCATTTTTTCATTAACTCTTTCCCAAACAAGCCCTGGTTTTCACGTGTCTGCAGTACAAGTCCTTTGAAAACAGTGTGGGAAAAGGAGAAATTGCTCGTAACGAGCAATTTCTCCTTTTCCCACAGTGTTTTCTACCCTTTTTGAGACCTTTCTGCCATTTTCATCAAATTTAAAATTGTTGTCTGCAAACTCTTTCAATTTGGACCGGTCCAAAATTTGTCGTTTGGGAAAGGGTTAAAAAAAAAGCTTACAGCGGTTGACTTTAAAAGCTTCCCTATCAAATAAAGATAATTTGTAAGAGTTAAGGTGTGATATATGAATATCTACGAGAAAATATTTTGGCAAAAGAAGAAATTGCTCGTTGTAGGCGGTTTTGCCATCGCCACAATCTTTTCAGAAATCCCCAGGTGAAATAGAATGTCTTATGCAGGAAGAAAATCGGTGAATTGTTGAATATGTGTGGAAATGTTCCCAGATTTTGAATAAATTTATTTTATGTTTTATCTAAATTTCGTATTACGCTTACCGCGGATTCAAAACATGTAGGAGTCATTATTGTAAGCCTTATGCTGCTAGGCTGACTAATTCATTGCTTTTGGGAGGTAATGAGTTAACTCAGGGGGTCTCTTTCGAAAGGTTAACCGCGAATGTAAAACAGTCACAAGGTCATGGAGAAACATTTGCTATGACACGATGTCTTGTCAAAAAACAACTTCTTTAATTAAGTAAATTAACGAGCTTCACAAGCGAAGACAAATTGAATATGAATGTTTCATTACGTCACCATGTCATGAAGCATCATGGGATAGGTAGTTAGTCCTGGTGACATTGTGCACGTGAGCTAGGTAAGAGTGCCAGTGGGTCAACTCTGGTCGACGCTGTTAACCTAGAACATTATATAACATAAATTTCCTCCACTTGTCAAATTGTTTTTCAGATTATCAATTACAAGTATGACTAAAAGCGTCTTCAAGAGCAACAATTTGACTTGAAGAACTTATTTTGCACTCCTGTTTTTTTTTAACCCTTTACTCCACAACAAAGATGCAGGCTTGTCCAAATTGAAAGCATGTGCGATGTAAAAGCTGCTCAAAGGATGGAATTTCTCTTTGATAAAGCAGAAACATTAGGGGAAAAGTCTCTTGCCGAAATTAAAAAAAAAAAAAAACTTCACACGAAAATTATAAAAACTGGGACAAAGTGCAGGTACAGAGAACATGGTATTAAATAGAGACGTTTTTCTCGTCGAGTAGTTAAACAGGTTTACAATGTCCACAAAAGCTGAAACGATCAGGTCGTGACCGCAAAAATTCGCAATGGACACAACAAGAAGTGTATGCAAACAAATCGAAATAGATACACTATTAAAGTGATCAAAACTCATGCTAAATGACGACTAAAAGTCCATTTTAATAACTAGGAATATACGCTTACCTTTTTCAGCCCACGGTCTTAAGTCCCAGTGCAATCGATTAACGTCAAATAATGACTGAAATTGAAATCGGTCTCTTGTCAATAGAATGAACATTACACAAATCCGGTCTGAACGCATGAGATAATCTCTCCCAGAATTACAGCTACATATATATCCTGCATTTATGTAAGAAAATTTTCACTCCAAAGTACACGAAAATATCCAGATAATAGCTAAAAATTAAATACCCCAGGTGTTGTATTCACAAATAATTCTGAATTCATTTCTAATTCTAAATTTCAAGACTTGCCGTCTGATTGGTCGAGACAGAACGTGCAAACCAATAAGATTGCTTGTCATGAAATCTAGATTAGAAAGAAATGTAGAGTTGTTAACCATTAGGCTGCTAAGCGTAATTCAAGAACCTTGTGTGGACATTGCAGATCAAGATCAGACTGCACAGAACGTGCAGTCTGATCTTGGATCTACACTGTCCGATAAGCAGATATCTTTACCCTTTGAACATTCCTTTGAAATAGCGAAATTTTGGTTTTTCACAATATGCTTGAAAGTTTCATCTAACTTGTTTTGCAGGATAAAGGTTAGTTTAAATATGGCCATGTTTTTTTACATCGAATATGAAACAAGCTGTGCTCATTTAGCTAATCGCTCACAATGATTGCTTCATGGAAACCAGTACTCGCGCCAACTTGTGGTAAAAAATCAAAATTTGACCCACCCACTCCTCACCCCTCATTTCGAGAATCTAATCTACGGCCCCTCGAGACCCCGGCGTACCACTTCTTCAGTATTAATTCCAATGATATAAGAATATTTGTGAAAAAAAAAAATCCCAGATCTATTTACATATCTAAAAGAGTCTAATTAGCCCTCTGAACGTCGGCTCCAGTTAAGTTTTTGTGTCAAATAAAATGTAGCCTATCCAGAAAGTGACGAAACACCGTCCATGGAACTATTTTTGGACGAAATTTAAGTCTTAAATTTCAAAAGACATACTCGTATTGTGACGTAAGTACCATAGATTGATATATTGATTGTATGGTGTTTAACGCCGTTTTCAACATTATTTCAGTTATAGCGCGGCGGCCAGTGTACCTATCCATGCTTTCCTGAAGTTTCTTTTTACCAGTACTCCGCACAATATTATTTCCAAGCCACTGGCTGCTTTCCCACATAACCATCGTCGAAACAATGGTCAGCGGTGAAAGAGGAATGAATCCTGTAGCAATGACTATCATCAATCCTCGGAAAGAAATTAGCCAAGCCGGGGATCGAACAAGCGACCTCCTGTTCTCAAGTCCTGTACGCTACCGACTGAGCTACGGGGCTTGGCCATAAAATATTCGAAAAAATAATGCACAATATCGTAAAATTTCTCACATGCGTTCTTTCAAATGATAATGTTTGATAGTTGTTACTTCATCGTAAAAACAAATTAAATACCGCTGATGGGATTTTGGTAGAGATTCGCCGATTCATTAAAGAGAAATAATTTTGCAGAGGTGGAAAACCGCTTTATATGCATAGAGAGTGTATGGCGGTTTCACGTGACTTTAACTTTTCATCAAAGGACAAAACTTTGGACATGTCTTAGTTCACAGCACAAGCAGACGACAAATTAAATATGATTCAAATTCTGGGATTTGTCTTTGAAAGGTTAGAAAATATTGTGAGAAAAGGAGAAAACGCAGCATTTTCTCCTTTTCCCACAATTTTTTCTAAAGCTTTCTTCTTCCAGGGTCGATAAAACACGGAATTGTTTGGTAAAGGGTTAAGTTAATCCCATGCACCAGCATGACTGTACATCTAATTATGACGTATGGAAATTTACTTTCCTTGTTTACTTCGGCACTTGTATATATTCATATTGAAACTTACTAAACAACTAAGAGGAAATAATCAAAACTACTTTTTCAGCGAATGTTTACAAAATTACACCCCCAAATGGCCGTAATATATTCTTTAATATTTAGGCCAGAGGACCAGGCCGTTTTCATATACCCTTTTCAAAACAAGTCCGTGTTTTAACGATCCTAAGAAAGAAGTTTTTGAAAACAACGCGGGAAAAAAGAAATGCTGATATCCATTATTTCATCTATTTCAAAAATGGATTCTATCCTTTCAAAGACAGAGTGTATCAATTTTAGCCACATTAATTTTGTCATCTTATGAGAACATTACGTAGAGAATGCTTATAACAAGTAACCCCAAGTAACCCCTCTTTTTTCCGTAATGTTTTCAAGTATACCGCTGTAAGTAAGGCACTTATTTAGCACTGCGTAGGTTTTAGCTGATGTTCATAATGCCATCAAAAACAGTATATTTATGTTATTCATAAAAAGACAGTCTACTGTAAGGTAATGAGTAATTATCAAAATGACGTCTCATCTTTGATGACGTGTTAATGTCACTGTGTCAGAGAGGGTAATCATAAACGCGGAAAAACATGGTATGTTCCACAACAGGGATGCCAAAATGATGCAGCGCAATAACCTGAATTAAGCAAGCACCTGGGGGACACTCAATATCGGCTGGCTTAAGACAGGTGTTCGCTTAACGAAGGTACTTTTCAACACATTTGCAGGAAACAAAAGTAGATGTATGTTTGCTTAAGGCCTAGTAGCGCCCATACGTAACCTTTGAAATCAAGTCATGCCATTTTAAAGTATAGAAATTATTATTATAAGATCACAATTTCTTATTGTACGGTCGGTCTAGTTAGTCGCTGGCAAAGAAAATGAATTTTAAAACTAGGTCAAAAGTTGCCAAGTCGCTCTATATTTTGTTCACTTTTTAGCTGATTTTAAAATTCATTTGTCTGCCAGCGACTAACACTTTGACCGACCGTACAATAACAGATTTCCATCTTCACAATAATTTCCATACTTTTAAGTGGTATGATTTAAATTTAATCAAATGTATTCTATCACCGAATGAGAGCTATTCTTCAGTTATCTCCCCTGATTCCTCTCTAGTACTACATTGGTCCTGATAAGGAGATTACTTGGATTTTATCCTTGATTTTCTTGCACTACACAAATATGTTTTTGAGATAATATCTCGGCTAAATCGGGTTAGATTGTTTTACAAATCCATATATATACATTTCTCTGTTGATTGAGAACATGATTTGCTTTAAATTTACATGGAGACTTTAAATAAAATCATAAATCAAATTATTTTTATCGCAACATCCTCAAGGGAATCAAGGATAAAAACAAAGGAATACAGGTAAAAGGACCAATCTGTTATTTGGTTACCTTTAGTCTTTATCTGGCAAGGGAGATAATTTGATTTACAGGAATGGCCCTCATTGCTTACTTTTAAGGCCGTTACTTGGCCTTTAATAGAGAGGGCAACTAAGCTAGGTGTTAATGCATCTCAGTCGAATGTGCTATCCCGTTTGATGCGGGGAAGCCATTATTGCGTAACAAGGGATAAATAAATGAGCCATGCTCTAGCAGAAGGGGACTTAATGAATCTCTGTGATCCATGACACTACGCAAGTCATCACAAGTCCATTTAGTCTAACAACCGACTGAATCCTTGGACATGCAGAAAATTGATTGAGAGCTAAATGTTTCAGCCCAGGTCAGCCTGCGCGGAATGCGCACGCTGACCTGGGCCGGTATCCACCAACCATTCTTAAGAACATTCTTAGTCTTATTCTCCAAAAATTTCTAGATTTGAAAGTAACACAACTTCTGTTTGGCTAAACCATTTGGTTTAGCCAATCAGAAGTTGTGTTACTTTCAAAATTTAGACGATCTTGGAGAATAAGTCTGAGAATGTTCTTAAGAATGGTTGGTGAATACGGGCCCTGAGTCCATAAGTTTGCAGATGCATTTAGCCCCCTTTTCACAGAGCATGGCTCAAATTTTCAACACAAGCACATGTCAGTTGCCTGGATAGCTCAGTTGATAGGGACGTCAGGGTTGAGTTTTGAAGATCGTGGTTTCGAGTTCCAGCGGACTAAGGAGCGCAGAGTATTTCTGCATTTTTTTTCTTACAAAATATCAGCTCCATCCCCCACATAACACACGCACCACACAATCTTATTGGGTCATAATCTATTTTTATGTTTCTAAAAGTTCGTCTGCCAAATGCCAAGTGCCAAATAAATTGTGCTAAAGCAACGCATTCTGTTTTCATCTTTAAAACAACAAAAAACAATATCACGTGACTTTGAGTCACGTGTTAATTCAATTAATTATCAAAGACTAAGTTTATTTAATATTCATATTTCGTTTATTCATGTTGGTTTTCAAGTGTCTTAGTAATACAGAATTGTATATCAAGCATTTTTAACATTTAAGGGTGTGAGCATTACTAATGGTGCTTTTATCTACAGTACAGATAAAGATCAGACTACACATAATGTGAAGTCTGATCTTGATCTACACAGTCCGATAAGGGGATGTATTTTCAGTGAAGATATGACTTTAAAATCGCGATATTTTGGCTTGTACTCGTATTGTCGACTGGAAATTCTAACTTTGTTTATTCAGCAGTGCAACTCTGAACCGAACAGTCGACCTTGAGGAAGAAGTTTGGGAAAAGGAGAACAAGCTGGTAACCAGCATTCTCCCCTCCTTTCCCTACATTATTTGCTATCCTTTGAAAGACAAAGTTTCGTGTTTTGAGACTGAATAGATTTGCCGCCGGCAAATGCTTTGAATTTGAACAAGCCTAAGATTTTGTCATCTGCTAAAGAGTAAGTGCATGACGAGACCATAAAACATAACCATGTCACTTTGTGGGTATTATGTCATGATGGAAGAAATGCTTTTCTCGTAAAGTTTACGTCAAATTGTAGTTTTATTTATTTATATGGGGACCTACCGTTTAACTTGTTGCAAAATTAATTCTAGTATTTTCCGTTATAATTTATGTACGGATTCACGTTCAATTTCACTGAAAAAAAAATCCTTAATAAAGTCTCCACAGATTTATTGGACAAGACAAATTTTACGTACGTACAGGTCTGTATTTAAAGCACGTGCAGACGACAAGCTGGATGTGTGGCTCAAATGACGAGAGCTGTCTTTAAAGGGTAGAAAACATGGTTGGAAAAATGAGAAAATTCTGGTTTCCAACATTTTCTCCTTTTCCTATAACGTTTTCAAATGCCTCCATTTTTCAGATCGTTAAAACTCGGGATTGTTTGGTAAAGGGTCAAATAGACTAAGATGATAAAATTTTCCCGAGGGACAATTTTTAGATTCTTCAGAATTGAACGCATCTGGGATTGCAGTTAGATATTGGTACAAACAGGGTAGAAAACATTGTGGGAAATGGAGAAAATGCTGGTTACCAGCATTTTCTTCATTTTCCCACAGTGTTTTCAAAAGGCACCTTCCTCGTGCTTGTTAAAACTAGGGAATGTGTGGCAAAGAGTTCAGGCTGATTCTGGTTATGTGGAATGACAGTGCTCTGTCAGGGTAAGGATTCTGGGACATTGTTTTCCTTTTCCCACAATATTTTCAAAAGGCTCCTTCCTCAGGGTCGTTAAAGCACGGGATTATTTGGTAAATGGTTAAAATGGTGGAAAAAGATTGTTGGAAAAGGAGAAAATGCTGGATACCCGCAATTTCTCCTTTCCCAATTATGCTCTCTTTGGCACTTTTCCTAACATTTGTAAAAACAATATAGGTAGACTGTGTAGTAAAGAATAATGCTTTCTTTAGCCTTCTTCTTAACCCTTTACCACACAATCCCAATTAAACGACCCTGAGAAAGAAGCCTTTTGAAAACATTGTGGGAAAAGGAGAAAATGCTGGTATCCAGCATTTTCTCCTTTTCCCACAATGTTTTCTAACCTTTCAGAAACAAATGCAATCATTTTAGCCACATTTAATTTTCTCGTCTGCCAATGCTTTCAATTTGGACCAGTCCAAAATATTGTCGTTTGGTAAAGAATTAAGATTTCTAAAACAATAGGTAGACTGTGTGGCAAAGGAACCTTACGTTGCGAACGATGAAGTTCTTGATTTACGCTGTCGGCAAAAACAGCTTATGTCAGTGGTCGCAGACAAAGGATTGACATCGTTTTCGTTTATGTTCTTGTATTTTTGAGTAGCGGCTGTTGGTTTATATGTACCTAGGTTTGTATCATGAAGCTGAAGTTGGTTTAACCCAGTAACTTTTTTATCAGACGACTATATTTTAGACTGGTCGAAATTGAAAACATTTGCAGACGACAAATTAAATGTGGCTCATATGATTGGATTTATGCTGAAAGTTTAGAGAACACTGTGAGAAAAGGAGAAAATGCTGGTTACCAGCATTTCCTCTTTTTCTAACATATTTTCATTTCCATTCTTATTTATCCATTCCATGTTGTTAATACTTTCTTTAATCTTGAACTTTCAATGCTTTGAAATAAGTCGATTTTTCGCCTCTCACTCTGATGCATGTGAGAAAGTAGTCAGTAGATTGGAAAGAAAGTTGTGTCAGTACTGGTGTGACAAAGCAAGGAAACATACGCGTAGGTGCACTGGCCGCCGTGATATGACCTAAGCTTTTCAAACGGCGTTAAAATCCAATACAAACAAATTGAAAATGCCGATTTCTTTTATCAGTACATTTTATCTATTTTTCGTATTGATGAATATCTTTCTAAAATTGTCCTACGTGCTCGCACCGAAATGAACGTCCTGTTGATTATTGAATGAACCAGTCTACCGGATCAGTTATCTGATTTTATCCTGTTTTTATAAAAAAGATAAAAAGTGTTTTTGATTAAGAAAACACCCGGCGACTTGCTCATGATGAATGTACTCCATATATAAAATTAGAATCGATATCCTGAATCTTTTCTAAAAATAGTTTATAAAGTGGGTGTAGGGGATAGGGTAAAATGATTGTGTGTCTATAGCGTCGTTATTGTCGTGATCAAATTGTATGAAAATATTACTTGATAAAACTGTTTTTAAAATGTATATGAGCCATGCTCTGGCATAAGGGGGCTTAATGTATCTCCGTGATGCATTGCACCAATTAACCCTTTCCCAAACAAGCCCTGGTTTTCACGTGTCTGCAGTACAAGTCTTTTGAAAACACTGTGGGAAAAGGAGAAATTGCTCGTAACGAGCCATTTCCCCTTTTCCCACAGTGTTTTCTAACCTTTTTGAGAACTTTCTGCCATTTTCATCAAATTTAAAATTGTCGTCTGCAAACTCTTTCAATTTGGACCAGGCTAAAATTTATCGTTTGGGAAAGGGTTGAAGCATCACATTTATTATGGATCCATAATTGCCACTTAAAAAAAAAAAACCGACTTACTCATGACGTAGACTGGTTCTTGGACATACAGAAAATTGACCGATAGCGAAAAGTTTCGGCCCAGGTCAGCCTGCGCGGACTTCGCAGGCTGACCTGGGTTGATACTTTTCGCAGATGCATCAAGCCCCCTTTTGAAAGAGCATGGCCGAGACAAATGTATGTTTTAGGCAAAATTAAAACCATAGAGTATTAAAAGTGCAAACAAGTGATAAAAATGAAATTTAAAGAAATGTAAGAAATAAGTAAAAAACTTTTCGACCATATTCAGCAAGCATTCTATATACTGTTCGAGTGGGTTATTTGAATTAGAAAGAATGAAGTAAGTTCTGAAATAGAAAGAAAGAAAGAAAGAATGAATGAATGAAGAAAGAAAAAACAAAGAAAAAAGAAAAAATACGGGAAAAGAAAGAAAGAAAGAAAGAAAGAATGAAAGAATGTCTTGATCATAATTTTATTATGGAAGTGGTCAAGAAAATGATTTGCATTACAATCTTTAAGAAGAAAGCATCAAAATTATTAACAAAATTGTACTTTCTTACTCACAAAATTCAGGAAAATTCCAAATCGTGACTAAAACGCCGGCTGTACGGTAGAAGCCGTTCTTTTCTAGGTTATTTAGTAAGTGATCAGACAGCTCTTAGTGTCGTTGTATATATACGTCACGAGGAAAGTGGCAAACCGGAATACTTAAAATGACATTGCGCAAGGAGCGCTGTGTGGTTGTCAAATTTCTCTATCTTTGAGATGCGCGTGAACTGTTAGAAAAAATAGATTGTTTGGATAGATCTAATAATTCGTAAACATTTAAACCTTGGGCTGCCAAGCGCGACTTACTGACCATTTGCGGACGGAGTAGATCAAGATCAGACCTCACAGAACGTGCAGTCCGATCTTGATCTACACTGTCCGATTAGGAGATATTTTTTCCAAAAGTGAGTTTGAAATAGCATTGTTCTGTTTTTTACTATCGTTTCATTTCACTTATTTAGCAGGAAAAGGGTTAAGACTATCATAATTCTCTTATTTTTGTATCTGATTTATTTTTGTCAACACCACTACACATGTAGTATTAATTATGCACTATCATCATCCTCATCATCATCAACATTATCATCATCATGTAGACGTTTGACATTTGAATACGACTGTCAGGTATGAATGTGAAACAGCATGTCTTAGCTGGGAGGAAGTGGCTCTAGGCTATTTTGGGCAGCTCAAGTTCAGCATTTAAAGCATTGAGGAAAGGGACAACACAAACTTTTACCAGCAAATGCCCCATCCTCCCCCCGAAAGTTTTTTCCATATGTTTTGTTTCCAAGAAAAGAAAAACATTTTCCTCTACTACAAATCTCTTCGCCTCGTGTTACTTTTACATCTCGAAGTGTGAAGATATCTTGGTAATTAAAAAAAAAGAAGTGCGGATGTGCATTATGGTAAAGGTTATTATTTATCTTTCTGCGGTATATAGGGGATCTCCCCACGGAGGGTATTTGCTGCCACATGTAAACTCTTCTAGGCACTAAACTACAACCGAACATTTCAGTTTTTCGACCAGAATATCCATTTTCAGCAATATAGACCTGCCCAAGATCACACTGCCTGTTTCTATTCGACCTAATCTTGTTCTGCTGAGCCCCGGTAGCGCGGTCGGCAGCGTACATGACTGGGGAACAGGCGGTCGCTGGTTCGAATTTCCAGCTCGGCCAATTTCTTTCCGAGGATTAACAATAGTCATCGCGACAGGATTTATTCCTCTCTCATCACTGATCATTGTTCCGACGATGGTTATGTGGGAAAGCAGCCAATGGTTTGGGAAGAATATTGTGCGAAGTACTTCTAACAGAAACTCCAGGAAAGCATGGATAGGAGCACTGGCCGCCCGATATAACCGAAATCATGTTGAAAACGGCAAAAATCAATCAATCATTCTGATCTTAATCTACACTGTCCTCTAAATCACCATTTATCACAGTTACCGTGCAAAGCGTTTCTATAACGCCTACAGCATTTCGCTAAAAAGTCGTCTTCATTCTGTAGGCATATGTCTTAACTCTAGATTAACCCTTTCCCAAACGACAGATTTTGGACTGGTCCAAATTGACAGAGTTTGCAGACGACAATTTTAAATTTGATGAAAATGGCAGAAAGGTCTCAAAAAGGGTAGAAAACACTGTGGCAAAAGGTGAAATTGCTCGTTACTAGCAATTTCTCCTTTTCCCACAGTGTTTTCAAAAGACTTGTACTGCAGACACGTGAAAACAAGGGCTTGTTTGGGAAAGGGTTAACCCTTTACCGAACTATCCCTTGTTTTAACGATCTTGATGGGTAAGATTTTTTAACCCCTATACCACACGACAGAATTTTAGACCAGTCCAAATTGAAAGCATTTGCAGAAGACAATTTCAATGCGGCTCGTATGATGAGAGTTTTCTTTGATAGGCTAGAAAACATTGCGGGAAAAGGAGAAAATGCTGGTTACCAGCATTTTTCTCCTTTTCCCACAATGATTTCAAAAGGCTTCTTCCCCAGGGTTGTTAAAAGTCGGCATTTTGTGGTAAAGGATTAAAACATCGTGGGAAAAGAAGAAAATGCTTGTGACCAGAATTTTCTTCTTTTTCAACAAAGTTTACAACCATTTAAATGCCAAATCCGACCATTTGAGCCACATATTAATTGTCGTCTGCAAATCCTCTCATTTTGGATCAGTCTAAAATTTGGTAAAGAGTTAATGACTCTGAGAAAGAAGGTTTTTGAAAACGTCGTGGCCCAAGGAGAAAATGATGGTAACCAGCATTTTCTCATTGTCCCACAAAGTTTTCTAATCTTTCATACACATTTGAATTGTTACCTGCAAAAGCTTTTAATTCGGAAATCCTGTTTAGAATTAATGGCTTTTTTTTTTTACTACGAAAGAGATGAGAGAGAGGAAATATCACTTACTGTTATAACGTGAATTATTACGTCGAATCATGTAATAAATACGTTGACATAATAAATTAAACCGTTGGCTGAGTGGTACTTTAACGAGGACATTCTGGAGACAGCTGGGTTCGCTTGTACCTGTATTTCAATTTTTGGGCTTCTTTGGTTAGGTGTTAATCGCCGTTTTCACACTATTTCATTGATATCGCGGCGGCAAGTGCACCTATCCACGCTTTTCTGGACTTTCTCTTTTTCCATTGCTTCGCTCAATATTCTTTCCAAGCGACTGGCTGCTTTACCGTAGAAACATCGTCGAGAAAATGTTCAGAAGTGAGACAAGAATGAATCCTATCACACTGAACTCTGGGAAAGAAATTGGCAAAAGTTGAACTCAGCCCCTGGGTTTTAAGCCTTGTAGATTACCAACTGGGATACCGTACCGGGTTCGGCACGCATGTTTAAATTCCTTTAAGGCTTATTGTTAAACTCGCCTCTTGCCTCCTGGTTGGCCGAGATAGAGCTTTAAGGCAAACCATGTAACTTGACGAGAAATGAAGATTTTTTTAGAGCTGGAGAGACTCTCCATTTTAATTTCAGCTTTTGTGGCTCGGGCATCGGAAAGACATGTAAAAGCGAACTGCTGTTCTGTTGAAAGAAGTGTAAATACCTTTCAAACACACATGACAAAAGGAAAGATGGGCGATGTGTTCTTAGATGCCAGTGCTGATAGTCATGTTTCTACTGGAAGCCATCTTTTGTAAGACGTTCTTGTCTCTACAAATTGAATACTTATTGCTGCATTAATATTTTACCAAACCATCCCGGGTTTTAACGACCCCAAGGAAGAAGACCTTTGAATACATGGTGGAAAAGGAGAAAATGCAGTCCTCCATTTCCGACTATTTTCTACCCTTTCAGTCGATCATTTGAGTCACATTTACTTTATTATCTTTAAGTTCTTTCAATTTGGACAAGTCTAAAATCAATTTGTCGTGTGGTAAAGACTTAAACTGACACATTGTTATGAAGTTAATTTATGGAAGACAGTTATGAATATTTATGACCTCAAAAAGAAAAGCAATGGTTATGACCCTAGAAAACCTTCGTTCCCGCCTTTCAATAGCGATTGAAAATAAATCAACGATCGTGGTTGGTCCCGTATTGTATGTCTAAACGGTGTTTTTTTTTATTGCGTTCCATTGTCAGTCATGATTTATGGGTTCTTCCATAGCATTCGGTATACTTAGTAACAATGTAATAGATAATTAACATCACAATTATATTGTTGTGGTTACATGCGTGGGTATTGAGATTTGTAATTGGTGAGCATATTTGTAAGCACGAAACTCGTTGGAATGGTTAATTGTTGTTTCATGACGAGGATCTCCCCCAGCCTGTATATAAATAGTAACATGTTGTAGGCATGTATAGTCCTGAAATAGTTCTAAAGGATTCACGTATTTTCTGTAATCGTTGGATTCTTTAACCCTTAGTCTGCTACATAAGTGAAATGAAATTTTCAAGCCGATAGTAAAAATAAAGAAACCAAATGATGCTATTTCGACGTTTTTTGGGGTGGAATATCTTCTTATCGGACAGTGTAGATCCAGGATCAGACTGCACGTTCTGCACGTCTGATTTTGATCTACACTGTCTGCAAAAGGTCATTGAGTAGCGCTTAGCTGCCTTAAAGTTAAAGTCAAGATACGCTAACCGTTATCCCAAATCGAGTGTATAAACAGATTGGCCTGCTGCTGCTGTACCTAGCATAGAGAGAAGAGTAAGATCAGTCCGGTCCTGCTTGTGCGTTTCTACAAAAGCCCCTGTTTTCGCGCATTGCACTGAGAGGATTAACGCTGTATATCACAGTTTCGTGAATTTCAATAATAGGATGTTCACTCGATAAACTCGTAACAGTTTTACCAAATCTCTTTTGAATCATTTGTATTAATGCACGTACTTTATTGGGCGACAAAATTTTAAACTTATTCAAATTCAAGGAATTTTTAGACGACAAATTGAATGTGGCTCAAATTATGAAATTTACCTTTGGACGGATGAAAGACATTTTGGAAAATGCTGGTTACCACAACGGTGTTTTTTCAGAAGGCTTCTTCTCTCAGGGTTAAAGTGAAGGACTCGTACCCAGGATGTCCTGGGTCGAGCCACACTGGATTTTTCGTGGGAGTGTCCTTAGGTAAGACACTTCAGAGCCCTAGCTAAGTGCTGGTGTTTCTCAGGATATATATGAATAAGGTGAGCTGTCGCCGTGATATGACTGAAATAATGTTTATGTGTAAACATTATTCAAGCGAACAATCTCATCACTCGTCTGTTGCAAGACCAACACAGTCGTTCTGCAGGAGGTTATGAATGAAATAGTCAAACGCAGTTAACTCTTTACCAAACGACAAAATTTTAGACCAGTCCAAATTGAAAGCAGTTGCAGACGACAAAATAAATGTGATTGAAAAATTGAAATTCGTTTGGGGAAGGGTAGAAAACATTTGCGGGAAAAGGAGAAAATGCTGGTTACCAGCATTTTCTCCTTTTCCCACAATGTTTTCAAAAGGCTTCTTTCTCAGAGTCGTTAAAAGTCGTGATTGTGTGGTAAATGGTTAACTCTTTTACCAAACGACGATATTTTAGACCGGTCCAAAATTGAAAGACGACAAAATAAACGCGATCCAAAAATTTAGATTTGTTTTTGGAAGGGTAGAAAACATTGTGGGAAAAGGAGAAAATGCTGGTTACCAGCCTTTTCTCCCTTTCCCACAATGTTTTCAAAAGGCTTCTTTCTCGGGGTCGTTAAATGTCGTGATTGTGTGGTAAATGGTTAACTCTTTTACGGAACAATAAAATGTTATTTGCATCCAAATTGAGCGCATATTCAGACGACAAATTGAAAGTGGCGCAGACCATAAGATTTGTCTTAAATAGAGTAGAAAACGCTGTGAGAAAAGGATAAAATGCTGGTTACCGGCATTTTCTCCTTTTTCCACAATGTTTTCGAAAGCCGACTTCTTCTGGGTCTTTAAAATCTTGGATTGTTCGGAAAAGGGTTGATATCACTATGTCATGTATTCTGCTTGATAGTATAACACCAAATTTGTTTTCAAGTCTTTTCTTCCTAATTAACGTTGTCAAAAGCCATTGCCCTGTGATTTATTGACGTCGTTGGCACGTGCCTATTTTTAAAAGCCTCACCTACAGCCCTTATCACTTCGCGAGAAGTTTAAACCGCATGGAACACTTATTTAGCCGTGTTGCATCTTGCAGTTGTGATTTGGCATGTTGTCTTACAAACTTTCACATTCATCGCAGAGTCCCAAGCGCTCGCATTCGATCATTTCATTAGAATTCTGATCAGATTCAAAGCTCTGACGCCACTGTATGCGGTAAGTCAGTCGCATCGGGTCGCACTGACAGTAGTTAACCGATTTATGTGCGGTGTTGCAAAATTTTCGCCCGACCGGACACACGAGTTAGCCCGACTTTAGAAATTGCATGTTATAGTTTGGTAGCTAAGCGAAATTCGCTCACTTTACATGGTGATTCTAGCTGAGAGTCGTGCGTTCGGTTGCGTTTGTGTTGCGACTATTAGGCTCAGTTGTTGTTCGACACCTCCCATCTCATCTTTCAACAACGTGCGACCATTTTAACACTGTAAAGGGGTGCGCAACTATTTTTTCGTGTATTTCAACGAAAAGATCTCACCACTTTATAAAAGTCTTAAACATTCAAGAAAGATGGCAGTTGGTGTTTCAGTGTCCTCACACCGTATGTTGAGGCCATGGCTGCTCGCAAGAGCACTTGTAAGGTCAATCTCATTATGGCACAACTGGCCTAATCGAGACGCCCAACCAAAATAGTGGTCTAAAGGAATGGTCTACCAAGTCATCACATAATTATAGATCCATAAGATCCATTGACTTGATCTGGAGGTAGAATGGTCCTTAGACTTGCATAAAAAATACAAATAGTGAAAAATTATCGACCCATATCAGCCTGCGCAATCAGTGCAGGGGCTGACATGTGTCCAATTTTTTTTTTTTTTTTTTTTTTTTTAATGCATTAAGCCCCGTTTTCACAGAGCATGGCTCGAATATGTTTAAACTTAAAGAATAGTGATAGATTCGCAGGTCACTTTTCATGTCTTATCTGGGTTTCACGGATAGAAGGCTGCAGTGATTGGTAAGGAGATGCTCCGACAGCAGTTTTGAATACAAATCAAATGCTTTAATTCATAACCAGACGATACCGTTATAGACTCTTTTTTAAAAATCGTTCACCGGCATTTTCTCCTTTTTTCCCACAATGTTTAAAAAAAGTATTTTCCCCAGACTCGTTAAAATACGAGATTGTTTGGTAAAGCTTCAACCACTTGGCTACGCTGGATCCCGTTTTGAGGCAGAGATTAAGGTAAACGGGTGTCGTTAGGACACGTGTTCTATATGACACATTTGGTCAAATCTTAATGATGATGACAGTCAAATAAGGTGAGACATCGCGCTGTTAAGATCAGCCCTCTAGCCTTATTTTTTATTGTGGTAACAATTATTCTGGCTGACCACAGACACCCACTTTATACAGGTACGAAATTAAAGTGACCATGACAAATTTAAAATATTAATTCATGTTTATTTCAGTAAAATTGGGCTTGTCCGTCCAGTTAAGTTGTTGTGCTTACCTCGGTCAAGAGACAATAAAACTGCTGATGAAAAATTCAAGGAGAAGGAGAAAATGCTGGTAACCAGCATTTTCTCCTTTTCTGACAATGTTTTCTTCCCTTTCAAAAGCAAATTCAATCATTTGGGCCACATTGAATTTGTCGTCTGCGATCAAACGCTTCCAATTTGGACCAGGCTAAAAGTTTGTCCTGTGGTAATGAGATAACATGAATTTTAAGTACGTTCATATGGACCTACCTTTAAAACTTTGAACAAAGAACCCAGTGTGCCTCTAAAACAAGGAGCAACGAAAGTGAGATTAGGCGAAAAAAGGCAATTATTTACAAACAATAAAAATACACATGAGCCATGCTCTGTGACAAGGAGGTTTTATGCACCTGCAAAATGTACTGACATTCGTCAAACTTTTTGCTTTTTTAAATTTTTTGCATGTCAGCCAGTAAAGTAACTGTGTGGGCTACTCTCAGCACTGAAGGGTTAATGGGGCCGTTCTTTTCCGAAAATGACGAAGGATACGCCGAGACAATCGACAGCGAACGCTATATGAATCCTTTGAAACGTAAGCTGCTACCACCACTTTGTTGCAAAGGCATTGATATGACACACGTATTTTTCCAGCAAGATGTTGCTTCACCCCACACTGCACAGAGTGTTCTGCAGTGGCTGGGAAAGACCTTTGACACTCGGCTGATATCCCGTTGAAGTCGGATCATCCCTGGCCACACAATTTCCCGGATCTCAGTGCTTTAGATTTTTATCTTTGAGGTCATCTCAAAGAGAGGGTTCAAACATTACAATTACAAACTCTGTGACGCGAGCTACTGCGACGTCAAAATGGTCGTTAATTCAAGTATATGCTGTAGATAGGTGCTATTTTCTAAGGAGGGGGGGGGGGTTTACTTTGCTTTTGTTACATTTTAGCTAGTGAAAGGCTCAATAGCGGCCAAAAGTGAACAAAAGGGTGGTAATTTGCTATTCAAAAAAAAAAAGGAAATTGTTGTGAAGACGACAATCTTTGTAATAAGGTCTCTCCAAAGGTCAGTCACTGGCAGGAAACTGAATTTTGTAACTTGGTAAAAGGTTGCTAGGTCAATGTATCTTTTCATCACTTCTACCTGGTTTTAAAATTTATTTTCCCGAATTATCGAAAAACCGTAGATCAAGATTAAACAGCAAAGTCATACCAGGAAATGGAAGTTGTACTGTAGTTCTGAAGGTAAAATGTATTCTTGATGTACATCGGGGTAAACAAGGAACACGTTATGTAAAGCCGGCTCTTTACATTAGTACGTTGTCATGATACATACTCTGTTGTACAATGTTTAAAACCTGTCAAATGATGACCCAACACAATACACGAACAGATAGCACCATGTCCAAGTCTCTTAGGTTACACAATTTACGCATAATGCTACAAGACCTGTCCTTGTTTTACCAAATTTTCGTCACTCCATAACACGACCCCGTGTCTGTATATTTGACGTCATACTGAACGTTAAGATTGCCGTTACAATCTTGTTTTTACCGGCGTCGTTACGTTGACAATATGTTTAAGTTGGTGCCATACAATTTTGACCTTTGCGTCTTTGCAAGAGGCAACTTTTGAAAACATTATCGACGAAAGGAGAAATAATTGGTTGTTACAGGCAATTGCTAATTTTCATGCGAGGCTTTCCATATTTTGAGATAGAAACATTTTCCTTCGTGTGGTTTTAAATAGATTTTCGTTGATAAATTCGTGTGAAATAGTGCTACTGAAATTCAAACTTATACCGATATAATATCATTTACAGAGGAGATCTGTCTTTCAGACAATATATATGAGGCGATGCAGATCTTAAACTCGTATTAAGTATCTGATTTGATAAATCAACAGTTTGATTTTCGTGATTTACTGCTCGTGCCAATTAGCCGATGGGTCTTATCAGCTACTTGCTATGGTCCATTAAACCTAATATCATTGTAGGCCTAATCTTTGATCTACACTGTCCGATAAGGAGATATCTTTCCTCCAAAAATACCTTTGAAATGGGAAAATTTTGGTTTATACTATCGGTTTGAAAGTTTTGATTTCTTTTATTTAGCAGGATAGGGGTTAAAACGTGTAAATATAACGGCTGCCCCGAGACAAACGAGATAAGATTTTCTATGGGAAGAAATATCAAAATATGAGACATTGCTTATGTTTCCTAATTTATATATTTACTTATATCTTTCTTTTAAAATCCAACAAGAATCCATGTAATCAACTGTTAATTAAGATTTTTTCAAACTTTCGAATTCAGGTTATTTACCTCTTTAACCCTTAGGCTGCTAAGCGTGTGTCAATGACCTTTTGCGGACAGTGTAGACTCAAAATCAGACTGCACAGAACGTGCAGTCTGATCTTTAATCTTTACTGTCCGATAAGGAGATACATTTCTCCAAAAAACAACTTTGAAATAGCAACATTCGGGTTTTTACTATCGACTTGAAGGGTTTCTTGTAGTTATATCGCAGGATAAAAGTTGAAACGGTAAGGGCAACTCCAGCTTCACTTCAGGAGTGTTAGATTAAGATCGAATTGCATGAAACGTCCAAATATAATCTGGAAGCTTCTCTAGCCTATATTTTGTGAGACGTTTTGATCAAAAAGGCAATTTCGACCATTAAAAGTTTACAAATTATTGGAAATGACTCATGCTGTATGAAAATAGGGTTTAATGTATCTGTCAAAAGTATCAACTACTGTCAGTCCACACCGTCCAGGCAAGCTTTCTTGGGGCGAATCTATTTCCTATTTGTCAATTTCTGCATATTCAATTGTAGTGAGTGCAGAAAACATCATGGAAAAATAAAAATTCCAATTTTCAGTGTTTTCTTTGTCTGAAATAATGTTTTTGCAACTCAGTTTCCTTATATTCGGTCAAGGGTAATCTTTCTGGTCAGCAAATTAAAAGCTAAATTTTGAATCCAGAATTTAACGAGAAATATCTTTAAAAAAGATAGACGGCGTAAATAGGCAAACAGGCAGGGGGCCTTAAAATAACATATAGATCTACATTTTTGAACAATCACAAATTTCTGTTTATTCGTTTTTTTTTTTTTATCAATACCTAAATGTAGGTCAAAAGCCAGCACATTCACCTATGCAAAAAAAAAAAATGCGGGCTTTAAAATATACTAGTATTTAAATTTAAGTTGGATTTGGCAGCTTTTTACTTAGTTTTAAAATTCATTTTTCTGTCAGTGACTTACGCTTAGACCGACCTTACGTTAACAGCCTGTCACCTTTGAAATGATTTCCGTACTTTTAAATGGGTATAATTTTAACACCTGCATTGTTTACTTTTGGTCGTTACCGAGCCTTTAACCCTTCAACAAACGACAAAATTTTAGACATGTCCAAATTGATAGCATTTGCAGACGACAAAATAAAGGTGACACAAAAAAGTGAAATTTGTATATGGAAAGTTCGAACACATTTTGGGAAAAGGAGAAAACGTTTGTTTACATCATTTTTCTCTTTTCCCACATTGTTTTCAAAAGATTTCCTTTCTTTCTCCGGGTCGTTAGAACTCAGAGTTGTGTGGTAAAGGGTGTAGGTCATTGTTGAGCCGAACTTAGTGGTTCAGTCTGCAACATACAAGTCTTGAAACTAGCAGGTTGCAGGTTCAAATCCCCAGCTTGGCCAATGTCTTTTCGAGGACTGATGATAGTCATTGCAATAGAATTCATTCCCCTCTCACCGCTGATCATTGTTTCGACAATGGTTACTTGGGAAAGCAGCCATTGGCTGAGGAAGAATATTTTGCCAAACATTGGTAAAAGGAACTCCAGGAAAGCATGGATAGGTGCACTGGCCGCTGCAATATTCTGGTATGTTCTAATATTGATAATATTAAAACGGCGTTGAATTCCATACAAACCAACAAGTCTAAAACCAATATCAATTTTCCCGCCACGCTAGTCCCGGTCATGTGACTTCGAATATTGCACAACTCGTACAGGTAGGCGTTAAATTTACAAATGTAAACATCTTTCAATGGGTGAGCCGTAGTGTAGTGGATATATCGACAAACCTACTTTCATCTGAGACTAAAGCAGCTGATCTGCCGCCGATTAAACCTCGGTCTAGCCGGCGGTAGCCACTACACTAACTTGATACTCATCCTTTTTTATATTTTTTTCTCACCAAAAGCCGAACTACTTGTATAAAAGGAAAAAGCCCCCAATTTTAAAAGCCAGTTAATTTTTTAAACACAGCGAAAAGTAGATCTACGAGTTCTCGTACATCAAAGACCATGCTCCTGACCAGGGATCGTAGACATCTATACGAGCCATGCTGTGGCAAAAAGGGTGCTTAACTCTTTACCACGCAATCCCGAGTTTTAACGACCCCGAGAAAGAAGCCTTTTGAAAACATTGTGGGAAAAGGAGAAAATGCTGGTAACCAGCATTTTCTCCTTTTCCCACAATGTTTTTACCCTTCCCAAAGCGAGTTTTTATTTTTCATTCGCATTTAATTTGTCGTCTGCAAACGCTTTCAATTTGGAACAGTCTAAAATGTTGTCGTGTGGTAAAGAGTTAAAGCATTTCCGTGATGCACTATGCAAGCAAGTCATCACATATTTTATGAGTCCATGAAATCCATCATGTCTAACAGTCGTTCAAATCTTGAGGAGAACAATCCTTTGACAAGCAGAAAATGCACTTATACGAAAAAAGGTGCGACTCATGTCAGCCTGCGTGGACTGCGCAGGCTGACATGAGTCGGTACTTTTTGCAGATGCAGTAAACCCTCTTTACACAGAGCATATTTCATAAATATACGATCCTAGATCAGTATGAAATTATTATATTTCTAGGAAATCTAAAGCGAAAAACTGACTTGGTTTTTTCACAGACGTATTATTTATAGCCATTTTCCACTGTCCGCTTGCCATTTCTTAGCTGCAATTTACGCACCGCGTGTTAATATTTATCCTGTACAGGATAGTGATGCGTCCTAGCAGACAGGTCTATCTTCGAAGAATATGACATGCACAGGCAACGATAAGCACCGGTAGTTCGTCTGTGTTTGTAAAAAACAATTCCTTTTTGTTAAAGTAAAGAATTCCTCACCAGTTTTAGAATATTCGGGGGGGGGGGGGGGGTTCCAGATGGGCGGCCCCTTGCCCTGGATTTGCCCTTGACTGACGTGCAGAAAAAAGAAATATCTATAATCAATAAAATTAAATTCTTTGTTATAGAGATATCAATTCATGCTTTGTTTACGGACGCAGTTTGAAAGTGAACTGTGACCTTTCAATACAAATGGCGCACACAAAGCAGTAGATAGTGACGTCACTGCACTATCAGCGGAAAACTCGAATACAATGACATAATTTTGTAACGTTGTATTTTTTTTTCAAACGATTTGAAGACATAAAGAAATCACTAATCTGATCAGATAATAGATTGATTTGTGTTTTTAGATTAAATACTGAAAGCAGTATTTTTCTAAAAGGACAAAACGGCGGCACTGAGCAGTATGAGATTATTTTACAAGTGCATATTGTTGTATACATGTAATGTTGACAGTTCGCTACGAGTCATATGAACGTCGATTCTCCGCAAATATGGTACTAAATAATACACTTAACAATGTAAAGGCTTTTAATGTATACCTACTAACTCGCAACCTATTTCTCATCGTTGCATAAAGGGCTGTTCACACGCGTTAAGGGTTAAACTAAATGCTACTTTTAATTTCAGACCGCATTATATGCCACATCTAGTCGGGATCGTATTTAACAGCGACCACATGCAATATGAATCTGGTCCCGGAGTTGCCCAATCGGATAAATCCGATTACTACATCTTTGCCAAAATTTCAGGGGGGGGGGGGGAAGAGGGGAGTCCGGACCCCCGGTCCCCCCACCCCCCCCGATCCACCCTAGTACATGTATTTGCATCGAAAACTATTTCTTCACGGCTCAATACAAGTTGATTTCATCGTATAGAGCTCAATTATGTCGGAACGATACGTTTCCCTTTCTACAACTAATGCATCTACCAGCATTACGGCGAGGCATGAACTGTTTTCTTTACTACAAGGGACATAACTGTAAGTTAGTATAAGTACATAAACATGAGAGTAGCCGCCCTTGTTTTATGCTTAGGAACGCTCTGTCTGGTTATTGCTTCCACATGTACCAAAGTATCGCTGTAAAGTACATCAGCAGAGGGTATGCATTTCGATTTTCGTGTACTTAATTTTTTATCCCGTCACATAACGGAGGAGAGGACTATAAAGTTATAAAAACCAACAGACATTCTTGCAAACAAGATCGCCCTACCCAAAACATATAACAAATAGGATTCAAAATGCAGTTCCCGCAAATGTTAGCATGTTCTATATTTACTTGAATTACGTCTAGTCCAATTTCAATCGTTGAAAGGAAATGGGTGGTTAATTCGCGCCGATGTATACATGAAATGGGAAACGTAACGTTCCTCCCTCTTCAACTGAAGGTAATAAAGCAGCCAAGAGGAAACTATAAATAGCCTCATGTACCTGTATACATACAAGAATTTGGAGCAGGAAGGTACATTCTATGTCGGTAAGGTTATATATTTTTCTCCTAGTTTTCTGAATGTTTCGTCGGGAAATTTTAACTCACCTTTGCCAAACAATCATGTGTTTTTTCGCCACTATTTTAAAGAAGAATACGCTTGAAAACATTGTGGGAAGAAGAGAAAATGCTAATTTTCTCCTTTCCCCCAGTGTTTTATCATTTTTAACATCGGAAGTCATATTTTGAGCTACATTTAATTTGTCGTCTGCAAATGCTTTCAGTTTGCTTGAGTAAAAATTGTGTCTTTTGGTAAAGAATTCAGATTCTCGCCGACTTCACAGACCACTTTTGAAAAACACTGATAAAAACAATATCTCGTAACTGCGTTCTCTTACCACAATGTTTTAACATGTATACATGTATTTACCAAACGACCAAATTGTAGGCTTGTCCAAATTGAAAGCATTTGCAGACGACAATTGAAATGTGGGTCAAATGATGAATTTGTCTTTTAGGATAGAAAATATTCGGGGAAACGGGGAAAATACTGGTTACCAGCATTTCCTCCGCAATGTTTTTAAAGGGCTTCTTCCGCAGGGTCGTTAAAACTCGTGATGGGGTATTAAAGGGTCAAAAACCATCTCACAAAATCGCTGACACTGAACCTCTCGCGAATACTTCACTATCATAACTGCACGTTCAGACTGCACGTCCTTTGTTGAATGCCGATGTTCAAGGTTCTGTTTGTTTCGTAATCAATGGGCGGAAGTTGATCTATTTTTCATAGCGTTATGTATTTGAATGCGGTGATTGTGGCTCCTGATCACGGTTCTCGGCTAACCTTCTGTCGACCGAACACACGCCAAACACAATTCCTTCAATAAGAGGTGTGAAGTATCAGCCTGAAATGATAAAGAGCAATTAAATGCAACAGCATAATCCTAATTCTTAAGATTTTATCAAGAAATCATGTTCAACTTGTGAAATAGTGAAATTACTGACCAATACAGTCAAGTGGCATGGTCGGAAAAAAAATGCCAAAATAAGCCATTTTAGCCTATTTTCCAAAATTCACAAAATCCAAACCCAGGAAACTAGCCTGAAAATGCTAAGCTATATTGAAACTCAAAACAATACATAATTTGGGGGTAGAATAAAAAATAGCACGTTACCATGCCGTTTTTTCGCAATGTTTCACGGCATCAGTCCACCATTATTTTTGCGGCTAAAGCTAGCCACTAATTCCATGAAGCCTCAATTTCGCATTTGGGATCAAAACTAATGGAACAAAGAAGGAAAGTCATGACCTCCTGTTTTGAAGACAAACTAAATGCTTTTTTTCAATAGTCTTACACAATTCATGGGTGTAATGACTACTCTTCTTATCAAAATTGCATTCAAAACTAACCTTTCTCCATTATTTCTAATTTTGACCATGGCCAATTCGAAACAAACTGTTTACATGTGCCTGTGGCGCGCATTTCCGGTTGGTTTCTGTTGCTCTAGCGGAATTTACTCTTTACCAGACGACAATATTTCAGACTTTTCCAAATTGAAAGCCTTCCCAAAAAAGTTAGGGTTGTTCTAACAATGTGATGTGTAGATAGAGGGTCAGAAAACGTTGTGTGCAGTTGAGCAAGAGCTCATTACCAGCATTTTCTACCTTTCCCACAATATTTTTAAAAGTCCTCTTCTTCAGGATCGCAAAGCAGTGTTGTTTATTGAAGCATCAGATAGGATAGATATGAAAAACACCCGAAACCGCAAATGCCCCCAGGGCACACCTGCTGATTTGTTGGTTTCGAATTTCACAAAACTTTGTAAAATTATCGCCCGATTAAATGTCTGTAAAAAAGTATGAATCCCAAAATCCGTCAACACACACACACACACACACACACACACACACACACACACACACATATATATATATATATATATATATATATATATATATATATATATATATATATATATATATATATATATATAAATGACATGCTCTGGCAAAAGGGGACTTAGTGTATATCCATGATGCAAACACATAATCATAGATCCATACCTGCCCTTTATTTTAATAACCGACTTAATCATGACGTAGACTGGTCCTTGAACATACAGGAAATTGACCAATAGCGAAAAGTTTCGGCCCAGGTCAGCCTGCGCGGACTGCGCAGGCTGGCCTGGGCCGATACTTTTCGCAGATGCATTAAGCCCTCTTTTCACAGAGCATGGCTCATGCACACACACACACACACACACACACACATATAAAATTTCTTATGCTACTGCAGTGGAGTCACACATGTAGCTATGAGACCATTGTGGAAAAAGGAGTATTGCTCGTTTGAAGCTCCTTTTTTTTTAAGAAACTTAATAAGACCTCTGTGTAATGCAGAAGTGAATTGGTTTAAAAATGCAATAAACAGTGGAACATATTATGTATACCATCGACAATGCTTGAAGCGGGGCACTTGCTTTGGTAAAAAATAAAAACGTTATTAGTTCTGATTCGAGCAATCAGGGTCCTTATTCACCAATCATTCTTCGAACGCTCTTAGTCCCATTCTCCAGAATTTTCTAAATGTGAAAGTAACACAACTTCTGATTGGCTAGGCCAAAGTAACACAACTTCTGATTGGCTAAACCATTTTCTTTAGCCTATCAGAAGTTAGTTCACATTTAGAAAATCTTGAAGAATAAGACTAAGAATGTTTTTAAGAATGGTTGGATGGCTGATCCCTATTTTGAGAAGGAAAAACTCATTGAAGATTTAACAACCCAATAAAAAGAAAATTAAATACTAGGACATTGCCTCTCAGACAAATATTGTAATTTCATGTAAATTTTGATTTATCTCTATAAAAAGACGTTATTTTCAAAATGATTTATTTATTTATTTATTTATTTATTTATTTATTTAAAGCTCTTGTGAGTGAAGCCGAGTATAATGCCGTCAGTAGCAGGGTCACTGATCAAGTGGTTACATGATGGTACTACAGCGTTTGAAGACGTTTCCGACAGACTCAATCACGTGTTTACTTGTGGGCTATTGCTACTTTTAGCCACTGCTGTCAGTTTCAGACATACTGTATACAGTCCAATATCCTGCTGGTTACCAAAGGAATATAAAGAAGGAAACAGACAATATGTAAATGATGTATGCTGGAATAGTCATGTGATCATTTTTCCTCAAGATTACTACGCAAATAGTGCATTGTCATATCCGGTTCTGCGTCCTACGTCTTTCGGCGTCAATGATACAAGTGCTACTCTAACACTCTATCAGTGGGTTCCTCTGCTTTTAGTGTTCCAGGCTCTTTTGTTTAAATTTCCTCATTTGTTCCTGTACGTATTCCATGGATACTCTGGATTAAATTTTGATAAACTTGTTGCATTGACAAAGGGCTACGACAGACTCAACATCGCTGAAAGACGAGTGCTTGGTAATCAAATAGGCCGGTATCTATATAACTGGTCTGACAACTTTGGACATTGCATACCTTGGAGATTTTTGTCCCTAGTTTATATTGTTACCAAGTTTTTATATACCATCAATATCATTGTACAAATATGTCTTTTAGACACGTTTCTGCGAACTCCAGAGACTCTGCAAAACAATTTTACGTCATTAAGTAATCTCATTATACATAACATTTTTAAACTTGAAGGAGCAGAGTGGAAGTCAACCCCTTCCTTCCCTCGACAAGTGTTATGTGAATATGAATCTAGTGTTTCAGATACAGGTTACTCGAAGGTCCAATGTTTTCTATCAGTGAACGCGTATAATGAAATGATATACGTCATCGTCTGGATTTGGTTCCTGTTCCTGTCGACGGTCACGTGCACAAGTCTGGTTTCCTGTCTGGTGAAATTTTCGATCGCCTTTTTTAGAAAACGGTAGTATAACGAACATTTAACATTACCTTTTTCGGCCTATAATTAGTATTTCATCAGTACCATTGTTATCGTTATCAATAATTACAGTAACATTCAGTCGTATAGGGCGTGCAACACACGAAAAGGGGCCTTCGTACATATGCGTAAAAGTGTGTCGTCCCAGATCAACCTGTGCAGTCTGTAACTAATCTGAGACGACACTTTCCGTTTTTTGTGCGATTTTCTGTTTCACGGAAGTCTACTGTATGAAAAAATCTCATGTAGTCGTATAGTGCCGTCTCGGATTAGCCTGCGCGGACTGCGCAGGCTAATCCGAGATGACACTTTACGCAGATGTCCGAAGGTCTCATTTCGCATGTTGCGGGCCATATTGTACCAGCTATAGAGGTTTTCCAAGAAAAGGAAATTTGATTAGAACTGCATAGGTTTAGAGTATGGCCGGTGCTTTTTCGAGAGCCAGCTGTTACGACCAGCATAGTCACAACAAAAAGCAATTTAATCAAACCAGATAAACACGGCACAAGCGTCTGGCTGGGGTACTTAACTCTGTACCGAACGACAAAAGTTTGGACTTGTCCAGATCTAGAACATTTGCAGACAACAAATTAAATGCGACTTAAATGGTAAAAAAATTTCTATGTGAGAACAGAAAACGCATTTTCTCCTTTTTCTACAGTGTTTTCAGAACCCTTCCCCCTCAAGTTCGTAAAAACTCGGAATTGTGTGATAACGGGTTAACAGACTTAGGCATCCGTCATTTCTACAGAACTGCTTCTGGCTACACAACCCAATATTTTGCTTATACCCCATCGCATTGATATTTATATTTTGCTTATACCCCATCTCATTGATATTTATATTTTACTTATACCCCATCTCATTGATATTTATATTTTGCTTATACCCCATCTCATTAATATTTATATTTTACTTATACCCCATCTCATTGATATTTATATTTTGCTTATACCCCATCGCATTGATATTTATATTTTGCTTATACCCCATCTCATTGATATTTATATTTTACTTATACCCCATCGCATTGATATTTATATTTTGATTATACCCCATCTCATTGATATTTATATTTTACTTATACCCCATCTCATTGATATTTATATTTTGCTTATACCCCATCGCATTGATATTTATATTTTGCTTATACCCCATCTCATTGATATTTATATTTTGCTTATACCCCATCTCATTGATATTTATATTTTGCTTATACCCCATCTCATTAATATTTATATTTTACTTATACCCCATCGCATTGATATTTATATTTTGCTTATACCCCATCTCATTGATATTTATATTTTACTTATACCTCATCTCATTGATATTTATATTTTGATTATACCCCATCTCATTAATATTTATAAAAAGGAGACCTAAATTATGCTAGCCAGGAACTTGCTCCCTTTGAAGAAGAAAACATTTAAAATGTTGACGTAAATCCGTCTTCGGCATAAAACTAAACCTTTACGAAATAATCCCAAGTTTTAACGACTTTAGGGGAAAAGATTTTTGAAAACATAGCGGGAAAAGTAGACAATCCTGGCAAACAGCATTTTCTCCTTTGCTCATAATCTCCTTACCTTTCAAACACAAATCTTATCATTTGAGCCCCAGTTAGTTTGTTGTCTGAAAATGCTGTCAAAATGATTTTATTTTGTCGTTCTGTAAAGAGCGAAGATGCCGTCCATTTGACGACATGAAGCCATTTATTTGGCATGAAGTATGAACGATGAAATAAGAAGAAAGTCCATCCTGGACGAGTCCCAGATCGTCAGGGTCAGCATATAGGTAATAAGGAGCAAACCGTAAAAATAACTTTGTACAAACGCAGATGGCTCGCAATCCAGGGGTCGACTACCGGCACGACCAAAGTTCTTTGCAAGGATTTGTGTGTCACTACGACAAAGTTAATTCCTTGCATGATGCTGATCATCGTTTCGACCCAGTTCGACCCTGTACGAAAGCAGTCTGGAAAAGGTGTTGTTCACCTAGCATTAGTTATGATGCATACATATACCTGTTTAATCAAGTTGTATCCCAAATTAGTGTGGAAAATTGATGATATCGGAGAGGTTTTCATGCTACATTGTATTTGAGTCACGCATAAGAACTTGATGATATAATTCATTTTTATACATTCTGAAACAAACTCGCAGCACATGACTTAGAAAAGATCCTCATAAAATACGGATAATCAAAGTTTCAAGGTTTAATTCTTTAGCAGACGATAGAATCGTATGTAGACTTGCTCAAGGACAGAAAACAATCTGGGAAAATCAGAAAATGCTCGTTATCAGCATTTTCTTCTTTTCCCACAATGTTTCAAATGCATTCGCTTTCAGGTTCGTTAAAACCCAGGATGGTATGGTAAAGGGTTGAAAAAGGAGATGTTCAGATTTTTCTGTCAAAACTGTGAATTAAAATATTCCAATTGTTTTCATTACTTTTCATGCACAAAGTGTACATCTATAATTATATCTAACAAACAGGTATATCATGAAAGCTCTAAACCTCGCTGAAAATAAAGAAGACTCGTTATTCGAAGACAGCGACTTTGCCAAGTTTACAGACTGGGTCGGGGAAGACGGAATTATGGCTCTCAAACTAATCGCCGCCAATTCGTCAGAAATCCTTGTCAGTGACATCGTCTGCAATATGTGGAAGAAACGGAGACGACATAAAGCGTCCAACAAGGCGGGCTACATCGACATGACTTCCGGTAGCCATTCCTCCCCGCCAAGAATCAAAATACACCCGGTGGTGACTGAAATGGAAGACTAGAGAAGAATCCCGGTTTTAACGCATTACCTCCTGCACACGCCCCCCCCCCCCCCCTTTTTTTTAACCGCAGACTACATTTGAAAACATTGCGGAAAAACTAGTTATTGGTTAATTACTCCTTGACTTGCCGAGATGTCCAATTTTCATATGCGTTCTTGGACACATGTACACGAGGCCTTGATAAATGCTGATGAACTTATTTTAAAGAATGTTGTTATAGTCAAATTAACATTTTATCACAATATTTTTCTGCAAATTAATATCAGATTTGTTTAACGCTTGGATTATGTTAAACATTATTGTAGGAAAAGGCAAAATTGCTTAAAGATCAATTAGAGATGAAAAAAAAAAAAGATTGTTAAAGACAAAATATTATAAACAGTTTGGCAATATCAATGACTTAATCAAAGTGAAAATTAGACATAAATTAGGATTATACAGATGTGAATTACAAAACTTGCACAAATAAATGAAAAAGATTTTAATTACTACTGTTATACCCCCGTCCCTTGCAGGTATCAACAATAAAATATATGAGTGTTTGGACATTTTTGCCATGTTTCAGGACAGAAAAGTAAAAAAAAAATATATGTACAAATATCACATTTTTGTTATATAAAAGTCAATATAACCTGTCAATTAAATTTTTACATCATATACCATATTAGCTTAATCTCTTTTTAACAATTGATACTTTTTTCCTGGTACTTTTTTTTCAAATACTCTTTATCCTGGTTCTTTTTTTTCCTTGATACTTTCTTTCCTACCTTCACCCTCGCCATGCGGCATTGCGCCATGCGGCAAGCTGCTATTGGTTTTCTTTCAATTTTTATAGAAAGTCTGTTGTATAGTTACGTATTTAATCAATTTTATTTCCTATAAATGTCCCAGCAACACACCACATGTTAAATCAAAGGACTGATAGTCCTG
This sequence comes from Tridacna gigas, assembly GCA_945859785.2. Classification (NCBI taxonomy): domain Eukaryota; kingdom Metazoa; phylum Mollusca; class Bivalvia; order Cardiida; family Cardiidae; genus Tridacna; species Tridacna gigas. The sequence goes on from OX244034.2 coordinate 31,000,851, forward strand.
AGAGTCGCCTGTTGCCTAGTTGTTTGAGGGGCATTAAACCAGATTTTGACACCCTCCCCTTTTTCGGAGGAGGGGGTTGATTTTTTAGTAAATAAAAATCAAAAGGACGTGGCTTTTTACTCTTAGTGGCGAAAAAAATGCAAAAATAATATGCCTCCTGTGACCTTCAACCATAGTTAGCTATTATACCAACTGTATAAGATCATGTGACAAGGAGTATTTCAGTATGGAAATCCCTTTGTTACAGACGAGGTTAGATGTAGGTTACTAGGTACGGAATCGGCTGAGTTGTGACGAGTGCGTGGAAAGGTGGAATAAACATAGAAATTTCCCTTACAAGCCAGTTCCTGGACGACAATTTTTTTTAGAGGCAGTTCCCAAACACTTTTGTCCTAAGTCAAACTACATGTACCTATTACTTACTATCATTAACAGTTATTGTTGGTAATCATTGAAAATTAAGGATATTTATTGATAACACATGTTTTGTGATTGGATAATTTGTACCTGTTATTCTATATATCTTATAAACATTTGGCAACAAAATCATCTGGTTGGCGTCCGCACCGTCCGTAGATGGCAGTCTTATCCTAAACTACATCAGGCAAACACACACAAAACCGTCAAGTAAAAAAGAAACTGAAAGAAATAATTATACCCCATCATAAAAGTACTATCTAAGGTTCCTCAAAATATAATCAAAATCGATGAGAGTCAGAAGATCAGGCTGTACATTGCATACAGTGTGATCCGAGTTTACACCACCTGCAGTTCAAGACAAATTGCATATGTATACATGCCATGATAGTTGTCTGAAATTGTCGGGAAACAGTGTACAGATGTGTCAGGGAATTATCTTGTCGGGGAACTGTGTTGTTCCCGCGAAGGTGAAGGTTGTTGCTATAAATAGACACCGGTAATATGAATCTCAGCACATCTTGAACGGCATATAGGCTAAAGATGTTTTGGCTTGAAAATACTTTGAGAAAAAAGACAACCTTATCTATTGTATACTTAATATATTTTGGGTCAAGTTTTGTTGGTTAAATCTTCCTAGGAGAGTAAACTCTCACAGTTGAACAAGTTAGCCTACGGCGCAATTTCCCTCTATGACCGAGCACCAATGCCGTTCGACATTGCCTTTTCCTTCTGTCATTGACTGATTTTAAATCAGGAAAGGGTATGAGGGCTGGAACCAAATTAATGCACTTTAAGTGGGTAATTTGGCCAATGAAAAAATAATAGTTTTATTAATAACTGTTGCCGTATATATAGCGGGGCTTCCAAAGCACACGCCAGACGACATCCAGATATGCAAATTATTCTCGGGTGCATGGAAAAACCGAAATTCACTTCGAACCGCATTTCACCGGAATTCATTTCTTGATAACCGTATTTCACCTCGTATGACCATATTTCACATCAAATAATGAATTCTTCGCCATGGTGATTTCTCATTTAGCTCATTTATTATGTAATATAGCTTATCCACATGTCAAAAAAATCTTTTCAAAAGGAGTTACATGTTGTTCTAAAAATCCCTAACAAATTATTGTTAGAATAAGATATTTTCCAGAAAATTAGCATACAATTATGCTGTTCATAAATATATTTCATTTCAGATCAAAAGTTATCACTATGGCAATAAAATTTGTCATACTTGGGTGAAATGCGGTCATCAAGAGGTGAAATTTGGCGAAATCCGGTTCGAAAGGGAAGTCCGGTTTTCCACGGACCGATTATTCTCGATGCCAATGTGAAAGTTCAGTGTTCGTGTATCCTAGAGCAGGAGACAATTATTTCAAATATTTACGCATTTGAATACTTGAGCTGTAAGGGACGTCTTCGATATATCTGAAATTTAGCAACTGAAAATTATGTACGATAGAAGCATTGAGGATAATGCAACATTACAAATGAACTACGCAACGTCTCGCAAACCGGAAGTCAGTACAAGGCCGGAGGCTTGCTTACATCACCCCATGAATCAGGATGATAACAATGAGAGCCTAGTTGCTACTCAACCAGGCGACTCAAAAAATCTAAATAGATCTATAACATTTCTCATTTCTTTTTATATCAGACGATAACGATCAAGATCAGACCACATTTTGCCAGCTAGATCTTGATCTATAGAAAAAGGATTCAAATTTCATAAAACCACCCCATTTTGACCACGCCAAAAGAACTTTGTGGACCACCCCCCACAGGGAATAAATTTATTTGTTTTGCTTGATACTAGATTAATGAAGTAGAACAAATTAATTTATTCCCTGCGTACCCTCATTGTTGGACCGTGAGGAACCGGGTCAATTTATCAAAACGCAAACTGTAGAGAAAAATTTTGTTTAATATACGTGTCAACTAATGAAGAAAATAAAAAGCATGTACAAACCAAACCTAAGTGTCGCAGAGAGACCCAGCAAAGATGACGAAAATGAAGGCAATGCAACTAACCACGAGATTTCTGTTCCCGCCAAAGTTAAGATCGTTGTTACAAACTGCTTCTCTTAAATTTCGTCGTTCGGGTCTGTTGAGAAGTTCTTTTCGGTTTGCAGTCTGCAATTCGTTCACTGACGATGAAACAAAAGTCTTTACCAGAAGCAGCAATGTGTAACTTTGTAAAGTGATTTGGGTATGTGTAATTTACGCTTTTCAATATGGCGTTCGATAATGTCGTCTGCATTTAATGACGGAAATGAACTTTAAATGGCGAAAAGGATATCTATTCAAAGAAGCAAATTACACTTATTGGTAGCAATTGCAGTTGTCCACAACACTTAACAATAAGAAGGGAAACAATCAGAAATTTCTTAAACGGAACCCAGAAATAATTAAAAAAAAAAAAGATCTACTTGGTAAAATGTTAAAAAAAAAAAAATCTGCGTAAGTGTGTGGAGGGGAGGGGGAATGTTCATATTCATAAAAATATACTCCAAGTCCTTAACAAATCACTTCGTTGGCAGTTGTATGGTACCATTTTTTTCTCCTTAAAGAGGTATCTTCTTTTCATGTACGAGTACTGTCCGTTGGAGGTTGAAATTGTATTTTTGCAGTCCACAAAAAGTCTCCTTGCTGACAGACGGAATATATTTTGAGTCCCTAAAAGCGTTGTCTGCGCATGTCATATTCTTCGAAGATGATGTATTTGAAAAATGCCACCCAGCGGGAGATAACGCCCTAAAAGTCCCTTCGTTTGCAGTAGAGATGTATTTTCAGATTTTACAATGCCCCTTCTTTTACCATGGAAGTGTATTTTTATTCCTGAGGAAGTCGCATTGTTGGCAGTGGAAATGTATCTTGAGTCTCAGGAGATCATTTAGTCTGCAGTCCACGTAAGGTCTCCAACTCAGCGCTAGAAATGTATTTCGGTCCTCAAGTGGTCTCTTCTTTAGATTTAACCCTTTACGAATGCTGGTGATCAGCATTTTCTACTTTACTTACATTGTCTTTTAAGTTTTCAAAGACGAAATCCTCATTTTTAGGGTCATTTAATTTGTCCTCTGCAGCTGCTTGCATATTGGATGACCCTAAAATTTTCAAGCGCGGTAAAGAGTCAATTAAATCGCATTGTGTGTCTCTAAAATACCTCTCTATATGGGAAGCAGGTCTATTTCGAGTCCAAAAAATTGCCTCGCCGTTCGAATGGAAAATGTATTTTCTTCAGTCTTAAAAAAAGTCTTTTCCTTTGCATTGGAAATGTGTAGCCCTGTTTTCAGACACCAAAAAAGTTTGTTTTGTTTTTTTACTAGAATTGTATTTTGAACATTAATCAAAAAGTAGTTTCATTAGCTATGGAAACGTATTTTTTCATCCCTTCTGTAGCCTAGTCTCTGTATTGGCACTCGCGGTATATTTCCCCTCTCCGCCGTCCCCCTCCCATAAAAAATCACGAACTGCTTCATTCGGCCATGAGAGTGCTAACTTAATCCAGCGTTTTTACCATTCTTAATTTTATGAATTTCGATGTTATTTACATATTTTACCTTCCTTTTACCTTTATCAGACAATGCGTTTGAAAACAAAAGTGTCAAATTAAGAGACTTCTTGTAGATCTAATCAGCATTTGGTCCTTTTCCACCATTTTTCCCGGTTAAACTAAATCCAAAGATTTGATCCACGAATGAGTTGTTGTCTGCAAATGCTTTGAATATAGACGAGTCTATTTATTTTTATCGTGTCTGAAAACGAGTTGATTAATATGGCGGCAAAATGATCTGAGGGCAGGGGCGGAGCAGAATCCAAGCCTACAACTGATAGAACTATCAGAAAAGTAAAATGTTGCCCTGATAACAACTAAAATACTATGGAAAACGGGAAAAAATCTCAAAGGTACAAGGACGTGCAGTCTGACCTTGGATCTACACTGTCCGCTTCTTTGTCACATATTGTTGCTAAAACAACTCTGAAATGACAATATTTTGGTCGTTTTTCCTAACTGAAAGGGTCCATTTAATTAATTCATTCTAGAAATAAGACCTAAATGGTTGCAATTTTGAGCCTTACTACCCACAATATCTGCGCAAGCGGACAGTTTAGATCCGAGATCAGACTGCAATTTTATGCAGTCTGATCTCGACTTATTCCGGCCGCATTGGCAATTATAATTGTCACGGTGCCTAAGGGCCAATCGTTGTTCCTGTTTCCGACTGGTCACTTGGATTTTAGGCTGACCCCTATCACGTGACTCCTAATCCACCCAGGTGATTGTTACTCAGTGTGTACTCAGTCAACGTTTAGTCGGGCAAAACAGAGGTTCAAACAAAGAGCCAAGCAGGTTGATCCGAGAAAAAAATGAAGTAAGTCTCTTTTTCTTTGGTAATCTTTGTATTTTTTTCCATGAATAAGTAAAGTACATGTATGTATATCTAGATCTGGCATTGTAGTTGAAATTTGTGATTGTTTTCGTATAATTTTTCCTCGCATTTGTAAAACGCCAGCGTCATTGTGCCTATGTTTGCGCCCGCCTCCCGATTTCCTTCTTAAAATGTCGCTCTAATATGCCTATGTTTTTGAAATTTGTTTTGAAACAAAGTTTTCCTTGAATAACTAGGAGATCGCAGACATCTTAGACATTAAAAAAAAAGAAAGAAAAAGAAAAAATGGGAACACTGGTGTGAGCGGGAATCGTAGCCTTTTGCACAATGAGCATAAAAATGTGCATCTTGTTGTAATGGGTTCATTCTTTAGTGCATGGAGATATAGTTTTATACATCCGGCATTTACTACTTAGGGGAAGATTGTGGAAAGCAGAAAAATTGCTTAGTGTAGGGATCATAGACATGTCTACATACTGTATGACCCTTGCTAAGAGAAAGCAATACCGTGAATCCATTAAGATCAGAATTTCTTATCGAATGTTTATCCTTAAGCTGCTAAATAAATAAAGGAGAAATTTCCTGTTGATAGCAAAAGAAAAATCCAACAGATTTATTGTGATTTCAAGGTTCTCTTTGCCAGAAAAATCTCCATATGTTGGACTGTTTTGATCCAAAATCAGACTGTGTGTTTGTTGTATGCAGTCCGATCTTGATCTGTACACTCCAAGTCAGGATTGTGTGATAAAAGGTAAAGAGGCCTTCTTAAGTTGTTTTTGCTGCAAATTATTTATTTCTTGTTTTGTTTCTCCATATATCTTCTTATCTATTGTTATATGTACTGTATATCTATTGAGATATCACGTGATATATATTTTTTTTCACTTCGTGTTAAAAATGACTATGTACGATTAGTATTCGTCATTAAAATTTGTGTTCTGTTCTGTTCTGTTCTTGTTTTGTTTAACACTGATAAGTACCACAAAATACTCTTTTCTACATAGCCTATCAAAGAATAGACAGAAAAATGTTTTTTCTTACATACATCCTTTTTTTAACTGATGGTTTGCCAGCTATTGGATTGATTAATTTAGAGATGTAGTGTTTTTTAAGTTTGTTGAGATTCATTAAAAATCTGAATAGTCCCCCTTAAGAACTAAGGACAGCTTTACATGTCTTGGCAAAAAGTTTCATTCAACATCAGACTACAGAACATGCAGTGTGATCTTAACTCTTTATCACACAATCCCGACTTTTAACAACTTTGAGAAAGAAGCCTTTTGAAAACATTGTGGGAAAAGGAGAAAATGCTGGTAACCAGCATTTTCTCCTTTTCCAGCAATGTTTTCTACCCTCCCAAAACAAACTTCAATTTTTTGGTAATGTTTATTTTGTCATCTGCAAATGCTTTCAATTTGGACCAGTCTAAAATGTTGTCGTTTGGTAAAGGATTAAATGTTTTATCAAGGTAGGTATTCTGCGATAATGTCCCATCATAAGGCACACAGATTGGCATTTCTCCCTCTCTTCATTTCAGAATAAGTATTGATTGCATTTGTCTAGCTTATTTAAAAACAAAAACATGTATTTGCTCTAGTTCATAGGACGTTATTTCCCTCTCTAAACCCTGTACCACACTTGGGTTTTAATGACCCTTTGGAAGAAGCCTTTTGAAAACATTGTGCGAAAAGGAGAAAATGCTGATAACCAGCATTTTCTGCTTTTCCCACAATGTTTTCTATCATTCCAAAAACAGTTTTCAATTTTTGTGTCCCCTTTATTATGTCATGTGTGAAATGCTTTCAATATAGTTGAAGTCCAAAAGATTGTCGTTTGGTAAGGAGTTAAACATCTTTGGCAATACATGATCTTGGATTTAACCCTTTACCATACAATCCCAAGTTTTAATGACCCTAATAAAGAAGCCTGAAGTGTGGTGAAAAGGAGAAAATGTTGATTACCAGCATTTTATTCCTTGTTCCACAAGGTTTTCTACCACTTTTATTATTAACCACTCAATCCAGACTATTATCGACCCTGAAGAAAAACCCTTTTGAAAACATTGTGGGAAAAGGAGAAAATGCTGGTATCTAGCATCTTCTCCTTTTCCCACAATGTTTTCTACCCTTTACAAAAAATATTTAATTTTTGAGCTGCATTTGATTTGTCATCTGCAATGCTTTTAATTTGGACCAGTCATTTGGTAAAGAGTTTAAGATAAATTACATTATGTACCGGGTAAGCCACATTTAATTTGTAGTTTTCCAAACACTTTCAATTTAGGCAAGTCTAAAATTTTTTTTTATCCAATAAGGATTTGAACCACTTGCTATTCTGTGAAATATTTTTTAAAAGAAGCCTTGAATACAGCATTTAGGTCTCTTTTTTTTCTAATTGAAAATATTGGTCATTATAAGATAAAAATCTAAAGACAGTCTTGGTCAGGATGTATTGCAAAATATAGTGCACACATTGTAAATCCCAGATCAGACCACATATTGGGTATAGTCAAAACCCAATGTTTTCAGCCAGATTTTTACCCATTTCAGTTTTTCACTCTACTGGCTGAAAGCCAGCGGAGCCTATGTCATAGCGAGGTTTCCGTTGTCCATCAGTCCGTCACTCTGTCTGTTCATCTTTTTCTTGTTTACATGATAAATTCTGCATTTTTGTCGGATTTTCGTGAAACTTGCACAGTTTGTTTATTTAATCAATAGCTTGAACCCAATTGATTTTGAAAAAAAAATCTGACAATCAGTAAGGGAAAAGTAGTCATTTAAAGTTGAAAATTTACATATCGTGTTTACTGGATAAAAATCAACATTTTTTTTTATCCAACTCTTTTGTATTATCAAGGGATTGAATCATTAAAAAAAAAAAAAAAAAATGAAGAAAATCCAGAAACCAAGAACTTACATGATGACTGAAAACCTAACATACCTTAACCTCTTTGGGTGAAATTTGTGGCAGAGGATTTTAAAAATGTCCTCTTGAAATATGGATGATAATGTTTGAGACATAAATACAAGTGGAAATATTGTGGCAAAATGCAATATATTCCCAACAATTTCTCCTTTGCCACATTATTTTTTTATTGTTGTATACAGCAAGGCCAAAGTCAACTGTGGGTTTAATTCTTTACAAGACAATAAAACTTTGAACCTGTCTAAATTGAAAATATTTGCACACGACAAATTGTGATTGGAATAGTGGTATTCATCATTTGTAAGGTAGAAAATGTTGTGGGAAAAGGACTTTTTTCTTGTTTTTATCCAACAATGTTTTCAATATCCATCCTACTCAAGGTCATATAAGCATTGGAATGTTTCTGGGAATTTCTTGGGCCTATGTTCAGCGCAGAATTAAATATTTTAGGGTAGGAAAACACCTGTAGGCCATTACAGCATACTGAGGCAAGCCAAAGAGTATAATTATAATAAGTGTTTTAATCACCCTATACCAGACCACAAAACTTTTTACTGGTCCAAATCGCAAGCCTTTGCAGACAACAAATTGAACGTGACTTGTATGATGTAATTTGTTAAGGAATAGAAAAAGGTGTGGGAAAAGTAGAAAATACTGATTACCAGCATTTTCTCCTTTTCCAACAATGTTTTCAAATGACTTTTTCCTTAGGGTCAATAAAAGTTGGGATGGTGTGGTAACACTATTAACCCTTTCCCAAACGACAAATTTTGGACTAGTCCAAATCGAAAGAGTTTGCAGACGACAATTTTAAATTTAATGAAAAATGGAGGAAAGTTCTCACAAAGGGTAGAAAACACTGCGGGAAAAGGAGAAATTGCTCGTTACGAGCAATTTCTCCTTTTCCCACAGTGTTTTCAAAAGACTTGTACTGCAGACACGTGAAAACCAGGGCTTGTTTGAGAAAGGGTTAAATATACACATTTATTTAGAAATAATTTTTTTTCACCTGGAACAACTTGGTGCTTATGTTACTTGTTAATAATTCTACATAAACTTATCTTTATCTTTGTAGATTTACAGTATGACCAGATTTGGACTTTGTTAAGGTAAGAGTCACTTAACATCGGGTAATCAAGGGTTAAAATAAGTGCATGATAAATTATACAAAGTCTGTCAGATTAATGATGGGCAAGTTTATAAAAATTTGTAAAAAATTGTGATATGTATATTACAAAACATGGAGGTTTGAATTTGATGTTTTTTACCTGCCTAAAAGTCATATTTCAAATATAACATGGTAGAAACTGATCGTCTGCCATGAAGTCAAAGGTGTAAGACAATAATATTATGGTTGCCATAAAGTGTTGAAAGGTAACAAACTGAGAAAGTTTGTATGTAATTTCAAAATATGAACCACACACAAATGAAGCCATTTTACTAAGATGGCACACACTGCTCTCAAAGTACAGCATTCTGCCTCATTTTATGAGGCTAAGCCCTGGAATCAGCTATATAGGTCCAAAGTTTGACAGAAACATAAGCTAGTATGGATATTAGTATGAAGTTTGCATTGATAAAAAGAAGGGCATAGTGTCATGAATGTTAAACTTACATTGTTGCCAGATCCATGTGTTTTATTTCTTAAAGTAATTTCAAATATACCAAATAAATCAATACAGACCAATCCCATGTACTAAAGAACCAAATTTACCAACAAATAATGCCTTACTAAATCTTCAGACTGCTGAGTTGAAACATGTGATACATTATCAGTCTCCAAGACAAACCATCTTCAAGCAGTTCCAAATATATTCTGACCCCAATGACATTAGTTTATGCATATTTTTACATAGTGCCTCTGATATCCGGTAACATCTCTTGTGGTTTTAAGACTATAAAGTGAAAACTTGGTAATACTCCTTGACCAACTCCTTCTTGGTACACCCCAGTCATCAACAAAACACACTGCATACTTTATTTTTATCATTATTATGTCAATATGACTGGTACTATTTTGCAATGATGCTTTGATAAAATACTGTATTTCACCTGATTAACGCTCCCTCCCTAATAGTAGCACCCCCTCCCCCCCCACACACTATTATTTCTTACTCCAAATGCTTCCAGACAACCCCCACCCATACCCAACCTTAACCTTAAAATCGACAATTGGAGTGACAGACTTCCAAACGCAAGATAACTTCACTAAAACTTTTCAAACACAGACTGATGAAAATGACTAATGACCCATTATTTATAAACAAACTTACAGGTATGGCGTCGACATAATCCTAATTACTTCAGCAATCAATGTCATTAACAGCTGACTGTCTGAATACACATACACTTCCAATAACACTATAAACTTCCCGTAAAACAAAATTTGTCAACTAACTTGGAAGAACATTAAAAAGGTGAAGTATTGAATTTCAGTGTCCCATACTAATCGTGAATGCTATTAAATGTCTAAATGAATCATGATCGGCGGTAAAATCAATATTCTGCATTACTGCATTACAGGAAGTCTTTCAAAATGGCAATCACTTTGCACTGGGCTCTGACTAAAACTCGGATCAAAGTACCATACTTACTCTAAGTGATGGCAGTGAAAATTGCGGGAAATTGTCTATGGACTAAGAGTGCCCTGTTGGTGTTTTGAATGGTGCCCCAGCGCATTAATTAGGTGAAGTACGGTAGGAACAATAACTTTCAATAAGTCAATCAATAATGTCTTTTATGCAAATACGGAATACACATAATCTTTCTTAAATTAACACTTTTTCCTACTATTTTTATCTTTTTAAGCACAAAAATTGCATTTTATTATCTTTTAATACATACATGTGCACTAAATTACCTGAGCTGTCATCGTGCCATAAAATGACAATTATTAATTCATTCAAGTTTCAATAGTCTAACATTATCAGGGATCAATCACTTTACATTGATCTTGTAGGTCGGTGTTGGTCATCATTCATTTATAGGTCACACTATTTTTCACAAAACAACTCAAAAGTGGCTTGCTATAGGTTTAATGTCTTTGTTCTTACACATTGTATATGTCTAAGAATTCATCTTAAAGTGGGGCTATGTGGATGGGACAGTCGAAATAATTGAGCATACTCTTTATATCAGACATGATATAATAACTACATCACTTATGATTTTAAACGGTTATTGAGGCTGAAATTTGTTAATTTTTTTTAATCACATAATAATTTATTGTCACTTTACAAAATATTTGAATTGGACCAATCATAGACCAATCAGGTAAACACTTAAATATAACTTTGATTTCCTGCTAGTAACAGATCAGTAAAGAACATGTTTGTTGCCCCAATGCTAGTCTGCATCATATAAAGTATGAGTTACATAGTTGTTGTCCTTAAATAAATAAATAAATAAATAAAATAAAAAAAATAAAAAATAAAAAAATCAGAAACAACAACAAATTTCATTCAGTGTTTGACACCTACATTACAAGGGGTCCAGTATGTCAAAAATTTGCATAGGGTATTACTCTTGAAATTGTAATTCTGACTAGCTCTTAATTGGATTTGACTTCCGAAAATTTTTGCTCAAAGGCTTCAGTTTCAGAGTAGAGCAGAAAAAAACAGTCTTATAGGAGTTTCTTAAGTTTTAGTTTTGTGGCCTGTGTATTCAAAGTATTTCATTACTTGAGAAGTATAACGTTAACAGTGGATGAATCCTTTCAATCAGCACCATGTCTATCAAATTGGTAGGTGTGATACATATTGAAGTATCCTTACATGATGTGTGTCTATCAGACACACATTAACTTAAACATGTTTGAGGGTTTGTAAACCAAAGGGAGTTGTAATAGCCACTAAAGTATTTTCAGCATACCTTATGTGATGTTGAGAATCTTAAATCCTTATATGTACATCAGATAAAAAATGAAAGTGGATGTAATTTCTTATTACTTAAGTATATTTTTCTGTTCTGTTATTAAAAATTCTATTTCCCTTATTTAGCCCTTTACCAAATGATCCTGCATTGTAGCAACACTGAGGAAAAGGGCCTTTAAAACATTGTGGGAAAAAGAGAATCAGCATTTTCTTATATTCCCACAATGTTTTCCTTCTACAAAGACAATTTGCACCATTAATTGAGCCACATGTAATGTGTCATCTGCAAATATTTACAAATTGGACAAATCCAAATTTGTTGCTTGGTAAAGAGTTAATTTTCAGGGTTCATTTCAGTTTTTTAACCCTTTCACTAAAATAGTTGCCTTTGCGGCCAGTGTAGATCAAGATCAGGCTGCACAAAACATGCAGCCTGATCTTTGATCTACACTGTCCGCTATATTAAAACAGGCCAAAGGTAGCCATGAATTTGCAATTATATTGGTTTATTCTAGAACGAAAATGACAATTGGGTTTATTTGGTGCTTTAAGGGTTACTTTCTTGTTGCACTGTTATGAAAGTATCTTTTTTTGTACACAAATTCAATTTGAAATGAACCCTGCAGTTCTTTTTAAACCAAAACCTATGCAATTATTATGGTGTTAAGGATCTTTGATTCAAAAGTAAGAAAGAAAATAATTTATTATCTCATGCAACGTTTGATGTTAAGGATCTTAAATCCAAAAGTAAAGAAGAAATAGTTCATTATCTCATTGTAATGTTTGATGTTAAGGATCTTACATTCAAAAAAAAAAAAAAAAAAAGAGTTATCTCATGCACTATTTGATGTTAAGGATCTTAAATCCAAAAGAAAAGAAAAACTCATGCAATGTTTGATGTTAAGGATCTTAAATCCAAAAGTAATTAAAAAAAAAAAAAAAAAAAAAAAACTAATTTTCTCATGCAAATAATAAGAGTGATCTTAAATAAAGCAGAATTTGAATTATAGTTAGATTAGTAAGTTAAATCTGTTCATATAAATTTTGAAAATGGCTTGAATAAAGTAAACTAATTACTTTGGCAAAGATATAGGTGAAAAATATTGCATTTATGAAACAAAATTATTTTTATAATTCATTGCTCAGAGAGGTTATCCATGCATTGGACTGGTTAGTATCCAGGAAACACAGAAAGATACATGTAGACAGAGTTGATTACTGGGTGGGATCCAGGAAAGATTTGTCTTTTGTTCAAAAGTTTTAAATCATGAACAAACAAAAAATATAGAGATTAAACTGTTACCAATGACGGATCAAGGCAATCCAGAAAGGTTTGTCGGTCTATTCAGGGGCAGCAACTGTGTTTCATCTGCAAAGTTAACCTTGTCTGAGCATTTTTGTCAAAACCCAAGTACATGTAACTGAAAAATAATTAATCAGTTCCTAAGACCATTTTCAAAAGTTATGTGAATGCATTTATCTTACCTTTTTATTTGTGAAAGGTACTGTTTTTTTTTTTTTTTTTTTGTCCACTCAAAAAAGACTTGGCTTTTTACCAAACAACAAAGTTTTATAGTCAAAGATGAAAGCATTTTCAGGCAACATACCAAATATGGCACAAAGATAGGATTTGCCCTTGAAAGGTAGGAAAACATTGAGGAAAAAGGAGAAAATGCTGGTAAACAGCATTTTCTCCTTTTTCCACAATGTTTGCAAAAGCCTCCCTTCCAGAGGTTGTTAAAATAAAAATCAGGATTGTTTGGTAATGCGTTAAGACCACACAACAGTTTTTTTGTGTGTCAATCTCTGCAAGTTTCATGAGAAAGATCTTAGCCTGGAAAGTGCCTTAACAACAATAGTTTTTTTGGTTTTTTTTTTTCTGGCTAGTGCAGATCAAGATCAGACTGCACAATGCAGCCTGCCCTTAGATCTACACAGCATACTATGGATAGACATGGCTTGCAAAATTCAGTCTCATAATGACATTTTATCTGGTTCCTGTTCACTTTGTTTTTATATAAGGAGGTACACAATTTTAGAAATGATGTACCTTTTAATATAGAATGTTTATCATAGTTAGGTTGTATTCTTTATTTCATGATGAGAAGTAGTCATTTTTTTTCCACATGAATGTAATCCCTGTTGGTTTAAAAAAAATCTCAAAGATGTGGTCTGTGAAAAGACTTTAGATTTAATTTGGGAAACAATATCAAACAGATATTGAGGAAATGCAAGACTTTGTGCTTTTAAAAGATTCATCTGTTGGCTCTCTATTTATATATTGACACTGTTTGATTTCAACTCAGGAACGCATGCAAATCCGCATATGGAATACTTTCGAATACTGGAACCAGCCACAAAGCCAAAACAACAAATGATTTGAATGATGTTTTAATTATATTATTTCCTGTTAAATCAGAACAGAAAGATATCTTGTTTAGAAATACAGGAATTCAGATAAAAAATGTATGCCTGATTTCAAATACTTCAGCAGAGCCCTGATATTTATATCTGTGGTTAAATCTGACAATTACTATCATATTCATAAGCTTGGTCTTTACACTTTCATCTACAGAAGTTGTTTTATGAAGTTGTTTGGTATTTGCAAGGAATTTAAGTATTTTTGCTGTTGTTTGTTTGATATAGGGGAAGAGGGTTGAAGTGCATTGAACACAATGTCACCTTCACTATTTAAGTATCTATGAGCATTGAAGGAATGTCTGAGAAAGAAGAATTTCCCCATTAAATGCTTAGGGCTTTTAGTAGAAATACTGATCAAAATCAAGATGCTAATTATTTACACTAAAGTATACATAGTGCAACCTTTCAAGATCATCCCCATGATCTTTAATCAATAATACTTTCATCAGTTTACCAGCATGGTCCAAGTTTGTATATTACAGGCTTAGTTGTTTGAGGAAACTTGTCACATACATGTATTGTTTTTTCCTGTGATGTATCAAATTGTCATTTAGAAAACAGACATCACAATTTTTAAGTGTTGCTTGATTATTTCAAAGTTCAAGTGCTATTTCAAAGTTCAAATGCAAATATGAGGATAAATGACAACTGTCTTGGCTTTTACAATTTTGGCAAGCCTAGAAACATTTGTTAACCCTAGGAACATTAGCTTATTTCACATGAAATCATAGCCTGGATGACTCCAGTACACTACACATTAAATTGTGTCTGTAACATTAAAAAACAGCATAATTCAAGCACTTATCTCCTAAATTCCATCTTCATTTTTGCAACACTTTTTCAAAATCAACTTTTTAATGGGTAATCAGGGGTAGTTATTTCTAATCATCCTTTGGAGTTTTTGTGAGAAGCATTTGGTGGAGTATAGGTCATAGTAGATCAAGGACACTGATAATATATCTCTTTACAAACATACTTTGGAAATAGCAAAAGCACACAACATGAAACCGAGCTATCTCAGCTTTGAGTAACTTGGTTCCCATCCAATTTGTCTGGGCTTATAGTATTCCATAATATACTAGGGACATTTACACAAGTATACTAAGACTCTGACATAAAATCTTGACAGTGGGGACAGATTGGAAAGCAAATTCTGCCATGAAATCTTGACAGTGGGGACAGATTGGAAAGCAAATTCTCCTTTTAAAGCAGATACCATATCTTACCAAACAATTTACTAAACCAATCCCCAAGACATGAATTTGTTACTTACTTCTGTAAAGGGTGATTTTTATTTTTAGCTGGGTTGTTCATGAATATGTTTTATTCCTTAAAATGTTACACACATGGTTATATTTCACCAGGGTAGTACATGAAAAGGATCAAAACACACAAAAAATGGTTCTACTCTGTTTAATGCAATTGGACAAATCTTGAAACAAAAGACAGGAAACAAAACAAATTGATCAAAGCAAAAACCAAAAAGAATCTTATTAATAGAAAGTTGGAAAAAAAAAAAAAAAAAAAAAATGGAAAATTGAGGGGAAAAAAAAAAAAAAAAAAAAAAAATCTTAGAGATAAAAACTCGTAAAAAATGAAAAATTTTGGGGGAAAAACACACAAATTGAAAAAAAAAGATAAAACAACAACAACAGAAAAAAGGAAAAACAATTAGAATATGATAATAAAAAACAAAGATGATTTAAAAACGTGTTAAAAAAAAAAAAAAAAAAAAAGAAACAGTCTGTAAAACAAACATGTAAAAAAACAACTGAAAATGGCAAAATTTAGAATAAGAAATTATGAAAAGAATTTTTAAAAAATGAAGAAAAGCAACATCAACAGAAAAAGGGGAGAAAACTTCAATAACCAAAACCTAAAATGATCAAAAAACAAATGTAAAAAAAAGTAAACAGTTTTTTTAAAAAAAGGTCTAAAAAATGAAAAATGCAAAAGATTAGGACAAAAGAATAAAGACCAAAGGAAAGAAGAAATAAGAAAATACTAGAAAAGAAAGAAAATTATAACGACATGATAAAAGAACTGAAAAAAATCTTATCAAAAGAATGAAAAACTTTAAAAAGAATAAAAAGAAATAACATAAGAAAAATAAAGAAAACTTTAAAGAATATGAGAAAAAATTACAAAGAGGAATAAAATTATAACAAAAATAACAAAAAAATAAAAAAAGAAAAAAATGTCACTAAAACTGAAAAACTTGAAAAAGGAATAAAATAAGATAACATGAAAAGAAAAATAAAACCCATAAAAAGGGAAATAAAAATGAAAAACAGAAATAGAAGCATGAGAAGAATGAAGGAAAAAAATAACTAAACAAAAAAATTAAAGAATTTAAAATGAAAACAATAAAACTGAAGAAATAGAAAATAAAAAGAATTAAAAAAAAAAAAAAAAAAAAATCAACAGAAAAAAAAAAAAAAAAAAAAAAAAAAAAAAAACCACGGGAAAATATATAATAGTAAACAAAATTATAATATAGTAGACAAAAATAAAAAGAAAAACTAAGAAACTATAAAAAAAGAAAAGAAAGAAAATTCTAATAATATAATAAAAATAATAAAAATTGTATAAAAAAAATAACAAAATAAAAACAAAAAATAAACAAATGTAAAAAAAAGTAAACAGTTTTTTTAAAAAAATGTGTAAAAAATGAAAAAGACAAAAGATTAGAACAAAAGAATAAAGACCAAAAGAAAGAAGAAATAAGAAAATACTTGAGAAGAAAGAAAATTATAACGAAATGATAAAAGAACTGAAAAAATCTTATCAAAAGAGTGAAAAACTTTAAAAAGAATAACAAGAAATAACATGATAAGAAAATTAATGAAAACTTTAAAGAATATGAAAAAAAGTTACAAAGGGAAATAAAATTATAACAAAAATGATGAAAAAAAAAATGTTACTAAATGAATGAAAAACTTGAAAAAGGAATAAAATAAGATAACATGAAAAGAAAAGTAAAACCCATAAAAAGAGGAATAAAAATGAAAAACGGAAAAAGAAGCATGAAAAGAATGAAGGAAAAAAATAACTAAACAAAAAAATTAAAGAATTTAAAATGAAAGCGATAAAACTGGAGAAATAGAAAATAAAAAGAATGAAAAACAACATCAACAGAAAAAAACCACGGGAAAATATATAACAGTAAACAAAAATATAACATAGTAAACAAAAATGATTAAAAAGAAAAAGAAAAACTAAGAAACTATAAATAAAGAAAAAAAAATAAAAAGAATAAAAATTGTATAAAAAAATAACAAAACAAAAACAAAAAATAAATAAATGAATAAATAAATAAACAGAAACAACCTGAAAGAAATCTTAATAAAAGAACTGATAAATTGAAAAAGAATAAAAAGAAATAACATGAAAAGAAAAATATTATCATAAAAAGAGAAATTGAAAACAAAAACAGAAAATGAAGTATTAAAGGATTAAGAAAAAATATAGGGAATTTCAGTTGGGATATGTTTGTTTCTGATACCTTCTGTGCCTGGCAAAAATATTGCAATAAGTATCAGAAGCTAGCATTTTCCATTAAATCTTAATTTTAAGAATAATGGAAGGAATTTGCACAACAATTTTCACAAGGAACTAAAACAACAAATTTGCAAAGTGCAAAGGAATCTTCAAAAAATTACCTTAGATACAAACTCAGATTCTAAAAAAATATTTAAACTGTAGATCAACAGTCATGAAACTGCATATGGAGTATAAACTAAAACTTTCCAGTACTTTAAGAATGAAAAAAAAAAAAAAAAAAAAAAAAAAATCTGTGATTGAAAATGAAAATATTAACATGAAAGAACTAAACTCTACTTTATATTTACTTGAAAGGTAAAGTTACGTAGCAAAGGTGTAATTGACAAGTTAGATATGCACACAGCTTTCTATAGCAGCAGGTCATTCTCACTCCCAAACACATGTATTAGCAAGAAACACTTGTGGAATGTATAAAATGAAACCGACACATTGAAAATGCATACCGTCAGCTTTCCACAGCAACATATTGAGATGATAAAAACACACACACACACACACACACACACACACACACACACAAAAAGAAAAAAATTATAACAAAAATGATGAGAAAAAAAAGAAAAATGTTTCTAAAAGACTGAAAAACTTGAAAAAGGAATAAAATAAGATAACATGAAAAGAAAAGTAAAACCCATAAAAAGAGGAATAAAAATGAAAAACGGAAAAAGAAGCATGAAAAGAATGAAGGGAAAAAATAACTAAACAAAAAAATTAAAGAATTTAAAAAGGAAACCATTAAAACTGGAGAAATAGAAAATAAAAAGAATGAAAAACAACATCAACAGAAAAAAACCACGGGAAAATATATAACAGTAAACAAAAATATAACATAGTAAACAAAAATGATTAAAAATAAAAAGAAAAACTAAGAAACTTAAAAAAAAAAAAAAAATAAGAAAGAAAATTCTAACAATATAATAGAAAGAATAAAAATTGTATAAAAAAATAACAAAACAAAAACAAAAATAAATAGATAAAAAATAAATAAATAAATGAATAAATAAATAAACAGAAACAACCTGAAAGAAATCTTAATAAAAGAATTGATAAATTGAAAAAGAATAAAAAGAAATAACATGAAAAGAAAAATATTATCATAAAAAGAGAAATTGAAATTAAAAACAGAAAATGAAGTATTAAAGGATTAAGAAGAAATGTAGAGAATTTCAGTTGGGATATGTTTGTTTCTGATACCCTCTGTCCCTGGCAAAAATATTGCAATAAGTATCAGAAGCTAGCATTTTCCATTAAATCTTAATTTTAAGAATAATGGAAGGAATTTGCACAACAATTTTCACAAGGAACTAAAACAACAAATTTGCAAAGTGCAAAGGAATCTTCAAAAAATTACCTTAGATACAAACTTAGATTCTGAAAAAATATTTGAACTGTAGATCAACAGTATGAAACTGCATATGGAGTATAAACTAAAACTTTCCAGTACTTTAAGAATGAAAAAAAAAAAAAAAAAAAAAAAAAAAAATCTGTGATTGAAAATGAAAATATTAACATGAAAGAACTAAACTCTACTTTATATTTACTTGAAAGGTAAAGTTACGTAGCAAAGGTGTAATTGACAAGTTAGATATGCACACAGCTTTCTATAGCAGCAGGTCATTCTCACTCCCAAACACATGTATTAGCAAGAAACACTTGTGGAATGTATAAAATGAAACCGACACATTGAAAATGCATACCGTCAGCTTTCCACAGCAACATATTGAGATGATAAAAAAAAACACACACACACACACACACACACACACACACAAAAAAAGAAAAAAATTATAACAAAAATGATGAGAAAAAAAAGAAAAATGTTTCTAAAAGACTGAAAAACTTGAAAAAGGAATAAAATAAGATAACATGAAAAGAAAAGTAAAACCCATAAAAAGAGGAATAAAAATGAAAAACGGAAAAAGAAGCATGAAAAGAATGAAGGGAAAAAATAACTAAACAAAAAAATTAAAGAATTTAAAAAGGAAACCATTAAAACTGGAGAAATAGAAAATAAAAAGAATGAAAAACAACATCAACAGAAAAAAACCACGGGAAAATATATAACAGTAAACAAAAATATAACATAGTAAACAAAAATGATTAAAAATAAAAAGAAAAACTAAGAAACTAAAAAAAAAAAAAAAAAAAGAAAGAAAATTCTAACAATATAATAGAAAGAATAAAAATTGTATAAAAAAATAACAAAACAAAAACAAAAATAAATAGATAAAAAATAAATAAATAAATGAATAAATAAATAAACAGAAACAACCTGAAAGAAATCTTAATAAAAGAATTGATAAATTGAAAAAGAATAAAAAGAAATAACATGAAAAGAAAAATATTATCATAAAAAGAGAAATTGAAATTAAAAACAGAAAATGAAGTATTAAAGGATTAAGAAGAAATGTAGAGAATTTCAGTTGGGATATGTTTGTTTCTGATACCCTCTGTCCCTGGCAAAAATATTGCAATAAGTATCAGAAGCTAGCATTTTCCATTAAATCTTAATTTTAAGAATAATGGAAGGAATTTGCACAACAATTTTCACAAGGAACTAAAACAACAAATTTGCAAAGTGCAAAGGAATCTTCAAAAAATTACCTTAGATACAAACTTAGATTCTGAAAAAATATTTGAACTGTAGATCAACAGTATGAAACTGCATATGGAGTATAAACTAAAACTTTCCAGTACTTTAAGAATGAAAAAAAAAAAAAAAAAAAAAAAAAAAAATCTGTGATTGAAAATGAAAATATTAACATGAAAGAACTAAACTCTACTTTATATTTACTTGAAAGGTAAAGTTACGTAGCAAAGGTGTAATTGACAAGTTAGATATGCACACAGCTTTCTATAGCAGCAGGTCATTCTCACTCCCAAACACATGTATTAGCAAGAAACACTTGTGGAATGTATAAAATGAAACCGACACATTGAAAATGCATACCGTCAGCTTTCCACAGCAACATATTGAGATGATAAAAAAAAAAACACACACACACACACACACACACACAAAAAGAAAAAAATTATAACAAAAATGATGAGAAAAAAAAGAAAAATGTTTCTAAAAGAATGAAAAACTTGAAAAAGGAATAAAATAAGATAACATGAAAAGAAAAGTAAAACCCATAAAAAGAGGAATAAAAATGAAAAACGGAAAAAGAAGCATGAAAAGAATGAAGGGAAAAAATAACTAAACAAAAAAATTAAAGAATTTAAAAAGGAAACCATTAAAACTGGAGAAATAGAAAATAAAAAGAATGAAAAACAACATCAACAGAAAAAAACCACGGGAAAATATATAACAGTAAACAAAAATATAACATAGTAAACAAAAATGATTAAAAATAAAAAGAAAAACTAAGAAACTAAAAAAAAAAAAAAAAAAGAAAGAAAATTCTAACAATATAATAGAAAGAATAAAAATTGTATAAAAAAATAACAAAACAAAAACAAAAATAAATAGATAAAAAATAAATAAATAAATGAATAAATAAATAAACAGAAACAACCTGAAAGAAATCTTAATAAAAGAATTGATAAATTGAAAAAGAATAAAAAGAAATAACATGAAAAGAAAAATATTATCATAAAAAGAGAAATTGAAATTAAAAACAGAAAATGAAGTATTAAAGGATTAAGAAGAAATGTAGAGAATTTCAGTTGGGATATGTTTGTTTCTGATACCCTCTGTCCCTGGCAAAAATATTGCAATAAGTATCAGAAGCTAGCATTTTCCATTAAAACTTAATTTTAAGAATAATGGAAGGAATTTGCACAACAATTTTCACAAGGAACTAAAACAACAAATTTGCAAAGTGCAAAGGAATCTTCAAAAAATTACCTTAGATACAAACTTAGATTCTGAAAAAATATTTGAACTGTAGATCAACAGTATGAAACTGCATATGGAGTATAAACTAAAACTTTCCAGTACTTTAAGAATGAAAAAAAAAAAAATAAATAAATAAATAAAAAAAAATAAAAAAATATAAATCTGTGATTGAAAATGAAAATATTAACGTAAAAGAACTAAACTCTACTTTATATTTACTTGAAAGGTAAAGTTACGTAGCAAAGGTGTAATTGACAAGTTAGATATGCACACAGCTTTCTATAGCAGCAGGTCATTCTCACTCCCAAACACATGTATTAGCAAGAAACACTTGTGGAATGTATAAAATGAAACCGACACATTGAAAATGCATACCGTCAGCTTTCCACAGCAACATATTGAGATGATAAAAACAAACACACACACACACACAAAAAAAGAAAAAAATTATGATAAAAATGATGAGAAAAAAAAAAATGTTTCTAAAAGAATGAAAAACTTGAAAAAGGAATAAAATAAGATAACATGAAAAGAAAAGTAAAACCCATAAAAAGAGGAATAAAAATGAAAAACGGAAAAAGAAGCATGAAAAGAATGAAGGAAAAAAATAACTAAACAAAAAAATTAAAGAATTTAAAATGAAAGCAATAAAACTGGAGAAATAGAAAATAAAAAGAATGAAAAACAACATCAACAGAAAAAAACCACGGGAAAATATATAACAGTAAACAAAAATATAACATAGTAAACAAAAATTATTAAAAATAAAAAGAAAAACTAAGAAACTAAAAAAAAAAAAAAAAAAAAAAAAAAAGAAAGAAAATTCTAACAATATAATAGAAAGAATAAAAATTGTATAAAAAAATAACAAAACAAAAACAAAAATAAATAGATAAAAAAAAAATAAATAAATGAATAAATAAATAAACAGAAACAACCTGAAAGAAATCTTAATAAAAGAACTGATAAATTGAAAAAGAATAAAAAGAAATAACATGAAAAGAAAAATATTATCATAAAAAGAGAAATTGAAATTAAAAACAGAAAATGAAGTATTGAAAGATTAAGAAGAAATGTAGAGAATTTCAGTTGGGATATGTTTGTTTCTGATACCCTCTGTCCCTGGCAAAAATATTGCAATAAGTATCAGAAGCTAGCATTTTCCATTAAAACTTAATTTTAAGAATAATGGAAGGAATTTGCACAACACTTTTCACAAGGAACTAAAACAACAAATTTGCAAAGTGCAAAGGAATCTTCAAAAAATTACCTTAGATACAAACTTAGATTCTGAAAAAATATTTGAACTGTAGATCAACAGTATGAAACTGCATATGGAGTATAAACTAAAACTTTCCAGTACTTTAAGAATGAAAAAAAAAAAAATAAATAAATAAATAAAAAAAAATAAAAAAATATAAATCTGTGATTGAAAATGAAAATATTAACGTAAAAGAACTAAACTCTACTTTATATTTACTTGAAAGGTAAAGTTACGTAGCAAAGGTGTAATTGACAAGTTAGATATGCACACAGCTTTCTATAGCAGCAGGTCATTCTCACTCCCAAACACATGTATTAGCAAGAAACACTTGTGGAATGTATAAAATGAAACCGACACATTGAAAATGCATACCGTCAGCTTTCCACAGCAACATATTGAGATGATAAAAACAAACACACACACACACACAAAAAAAGAAAAAAATTATGATAAAAATGATGAGAAAAAAAAAAAATGTTTCTAAAAGAATGAAAAACTTGAAAAAGGAATAAAATAAGATAACATGAAAAGAAAAGTAAAACCCATAAAAAGAGGAATAAAAATGAAAAACGGAAAAAGAAGCATGAAAAGAATGAAGGAAAAAAATAACTAAACAAAAAAATTAAAGAATTTAAAATGAAAGCAATAAAACTGGAGAAATAGAAAATAAAAAGAATGAAAAACAACATCAACAGAAAAAAACCACGGGAAAATATATAACAGTAAACAAAAATATAACATAGTAAACAAAAATTATTAAAAATAAAAAGAAAAACTAAGAAACTAAAAAAAAAAAAAAAAAAAAAAAAAAAGAAAGAAAATTCTAACAATATAATAGAAAGAATAAAAATTGTATAAAAAAATAACAAAACAAAAACAAAAATAAATAGATAAAAAAAAAATAAATAAATGAATAAATAAATAAACAGAAACAACCTGAAAGAAATCTTAATAAAAGAACTGATAAATTGAAAAAGAATAAAAAGAAATAACATGAAAAGAAAAATATTATCATAAAAAGAGAAATTGAAATTAAAAACAGAAAATGAAGTATTGAAAGATTAAGAAGAAATGTAGAGAATTTCAGTTGGGATATGTTTGTTTCTGATACCCTCTGTCCCTGGCAAAAATATTGCAATAAGTATCAGAAGCTAGCATTTTCCATTAAAACTTAATTTTAAGAATAATGGAAGGAATTTGCACAACACTTTTCACAAGGAACTAAAACAACAAATTTGCAAAGTGCAAAGGAATCTTCAAAAAATTACCTTAGATACAAACTTAGATTCTAAATAAATATTTAAACTGTAGATCAACAGTATGAAACTGCATATGGAGTATAAACTAAAACTTTCCAGTACTTTAAGAATGAAAAAAAAAAAAAAAAAAAAAAAAAAATCTGTGATTGAAAATGAAAATATTAACATAAAAGAACTAAACTCTACTTTATATTTACTTGAAAGGTAAAGTTACGTAGCAAAGGTGTAATTGACAAGTTAGATATGCACACAGCTTTCTATAGCAGCAGGTCATTCTCACTCCCAAACACATGTATTAGCAAGAAACACTTGTGGAATGTATAAAATGAAACCGACACATTGAAAATGCATACAGTCAGCTTTCCACAGCAACATATTGAGATGATAAAAAAAAAAAAAAACACACACACACACACACACACACACACACACACACACAAAAGAAAAGAATTATAACAAAAATGATGAGAAAAAAAAAAAAAAAAAAAAAAAAAAAAAATTACTAAAAGAATGAAAAACTTGAAAAAGGAATAAAATAAGATAACATGAAAAGAAAAGTAAAACCCATAAAAAGAGGAATAAAAATGAAAAACGGAAAAAGAAGCATGAAAAGAAT
Source organism: Tridacna gigas (assembly GCA_945859785.2). Lineage (NCBI taxonomy): Eukaryota > Metazoa > Mollusca > Bivalvia > Cardiida > Cardiidae > Tridacna > Tridacna gigas. The sequence goes on from OX244034.2 coordinate 31,025,430, forward strand.
GAAGGAAAAAAATAACTAAACAAAAAAATTAAAGAATTTAAAATGAAAGCAATAAAACTGGAGAAATAGAAAATAAAAAGAATGAAAAACAACATCAACAGAAAAAAACCACGGGAAAATATATAACAGTAAACAAAAATATAACATAGTAAACAAAAATGATTAAGAATAAAAAGAAAAACTAAGAGAAACTATAAATAAATAAAAAAAAAAAAAAAATAAAAAAAAAAAAATTAAAAAAAAAAAAAAAAAAAAAAAAAAGAAAGAAAATTCTAACAATATAATAAAAAGAATAAAAATTGTATAAAAAAATAACAAAACAAAAACAAAAAATAAATAAATAAAAAATAAATAAATAAATGAATAAATAAATAAACAGAAACAACCTGAAAGAAATCTTAATAAAAGAACTGATAAATTGAAAAAGAATAAAAAGAAATAACATGAAAAGAAAAATATTATCATAAAAAGAGAAATTGAAATTAAAAACAGAAAATGAAGTATTAAAGGATTAAGAAAAAATGTAGGGAATTTCAGTTGGGATATGTTTGTTTCTGATACCTTCTGTCCCTGGCAAAAATATTGCAATAAGTATCAGAAGCTAGCATTTTCCATTAAATCTTAATTTTAAGAATAATGGAAGGAATTTGCACAACAATTTTCACAAGGAACTAAAACAACAAATTTGCAAAGTGCAAAGGAATCTTCAAAAAATTACCTTAGATACAAACTTAGATTCTAAAAAATATTTAAACTGTAGATCAACAGTCATGAAACTGCATATGGAGTATAAACTAAAACTTTCCAGTACTTTAAGAATGAAAAAAAAAAAAAAAAAAAAAAAATCTGTGATTGAAAATGAAAATATTAACATAAAAGAACTAAACCCTACTTTATATTTACTTGAAAGGTAAAGTTACGTAGCAAAGGTGTAATTGACAAGTTAGATATGCACACAGATTTCTATAGCAGCAGGTCATTCTCACTCCCAAACACATGTATTAGCAAGAAACACTTGTGGAATTTATAAAATGAAACCGACACATTGAAAATGCATACAGTCAGCTTTCCACAGCAACATATTGAGATGATAAAAACACACACACACACACACACACACACACACACAAAAAAAACAGACATGTAAAAAAAGGTGAACAATGTAACATGTGAATTTTTCTTGAAAAAGTGTTCCTTCCCTACAATTAGCTGTTTCCCCCCCTCTCCCACCCCACAAAAAAAAAAAAAAAAAAAGGTTTTCCTTTTTTGTTGTTTTTTTTTGTTTTTTTTTTTCAATTTAAGATACTATGGCTTTGAAGTAATAGTACTTGGAAAAGACGATGACAGACACACTACCCAAAGCAGTTATGTGAACAATCAACAAGTCAGCAGAGCATCTACATGGTAAGTTTAACATGGATTAGGTATATTAATATCCCTTTCACTTATTCACTTATTTAGTATCTGATTATATACCATTTGGAAATGTAAGTAGTAAAATGAAGAAATCGTGTGACTAAATGCATGAATTTAAACGATGTTCTGTTCTGATTAAGATCAGGCTGTAAAGAATGTGCAATCTGATCTTAAATCTACACTGTGATTTTTTTCTCCGATGTAATACCAGTATATAAAAATGCAATATCTGGAAAGTCTTTTGACTACCAAACATCTATTCTTAAGCTTGTCCAAATTATTAGCATATGCGGACAACTTATTTAAATATGGCTCAAAAAATGGATTTGTCTTTGAAAGGGTAGAAAACATTTGGGGAAAAGAAGAAAATGCTGGTTACAAGCATTTTATTCTATTCACACAATATTTGCAAAAGCATTTTTCTCATTAAAACTTGAGATTGTGTGGTAAAGGGTTAACTCTTTACAAAATGTCAAAATTTTGGAGTGGTCCAAGTTGAAAGCATTTCCAGATGACAAATGTTGCTATATTGATGATTTTGTCTTTGATACAGTAGAAAACATTGTGGGGAAAGTAGAAAATGCTGCTTACCAGCATTTTCTCCTTCTTCCACAATGTTTTCCTATAGCCTTCTCTTACAGGGTGGTTAAAATTTGGGATGTGTGGTAAAGGGTTAAACTAACTTAAAATATCCACCGTGTTTATTAAGCAAACTCCTGAAACAAATTTGCTGCAGATACCTATGAGAATATTTTTGTAAAATAGGCATTACTGGCATTTATTTAGGTCGAATGGAATTTGGCTAAATAAGGAATACACCTTTAGCCACAATATTTTCCAAAGAACATGATTGTATTTTGCAGAAAACCCAAAAATTTTTCATCAGGAATTGGAAGGCCCTGTAAGCTTGCTTAACACTCTTCATTGTGACCAGCATTTTCTCCTTTTCCAATAAAGTTTTCTTCTCTCTCACAAGCAAATTTCAGATTTTGGTTAAGTACATTGTCTTCATGTATATTCGGTACCAACAGTTCTGAAATTTTGTAGCCTAGCCCTGGTAGCTCAGTCGGTAGCATACAGGACTTGGGAACAGGGGGTCACTAGTTTGATCCCCAGCTCGGCCAATTTCTTCCGGGGATTAGTGATAGTCATTGTGACAGGATTTATTCCTCTCTCACCATTGACCATTGTTTCAGCAATGGTTATGTGGGAAAGCAGCCAGTGGCTCAGAAAGAATATAATGCATAGTACCAGTAAAAGGAACTCCATTAAAGCATGGATAGCTGCTGGGATATAACTGAAATAATGTTGAAAATGGCATTAAAGACCATACAATTAATCAATCTAAAATTTTTAGTTTGGTAAAGAGTTAACTCTTTACCAGGCAACAAAGTTTTAGGCCTATCCAAAATTTTGAAAGTACTTGCTGACAACAAAACAAATGTTGCTCTAATGACGAGGTTTATGTTGTAAACAATATTGTGGAAAAAGAAAATTCTGGTTTCCGTCTTCCCCCTTTTCCCAAAAGGTTTTTAAAACACCCATGGGAGGTAAGAACACAACATGGGTCCAAACTTTTTACAGATGCATTAAGCTTCCTTTTCATAGAGCATGGCTCATATGTAGACTTCCCTTTACAACCTTTATTTTTTCTTAAGTTTTTCATCCTTTTGTTTTAAATTTCCAGTTCACGTGGGGTCCTGCATGACTCAGTGGTAAAGTATAGGTCTCATAACCTGGAGGCCCCAGTTTGATCCTCGCAGATAGCACTGGGTTGTTTGTCAGAGTTTACTTGGCAAGACACTTCATAGGCTTAGCCTAGTACTAGTGAAACCTTAGGACTTGCACGAATATGTGAGATATAACGGTCATATTATGACTGAAATGATGTTGAAACAGTGAAAAACACCATTTAATGAATTAATCATTAAATCTGTTCATAGGTATTAGAATACCGTAGCTGCCAATACACTATGAAACACCATTTATTCATTCATTCATTCATTCATTGTGGTACATGTCTTTAAAGTAGGTGTTGAATTTTGTTAATCATATAATTTGTATATGTAGATGATGAACAGTTTTATTTTCAGTGTTTTAATGTTCCTTTTAAATTTCTTTCAGGGAGGAAATTAGCTAGCTGATAAGGACACTTTGACATGGTCATGGACTGGAGGTAGGTCAAAGTTGTCAGTTTTCAATATTTTTTTCTAAATTCATATTACTTTGGCTCAATAGAACTTTCCATCAGTAGAGCTAGAGAAGGTTATAGTGTATTTCTTATTTCATCATTTTGTGCATAAAATCCTTGTCTGCAATGCACTTCATTTTGGCAGTGCTGATGCAATAGTAAGAGTACTGGGTGCAAGACATTCATACTCGTCTTCATTGTACAAAGGTCCGCAAGTTTTTATTTTCTGTATTATATTTTTGTGTAGCTTTGCATCCATCAGTTACCTGAATAACTGTGAAAGATTATAGGCTAACCCTTTACCACAAAATCCTGAGCTTTAACTAAAACTGGCTTTTGAAAACATGGTGCAATGGTTTGTATCTAAAAGCTTTTGCACATCTATTTTTAAATTACACACCAAAGATTCTTTCCAGTCAACTTATAATAAAATGTTTTACCCATATAAAGTAGACAAGTGAGATTCATTTAACTGATGGTAGGAATTACAAAGCACAAATGCAAGTTTAAACTACCAGGTTGCTAGCAATACTTTAACTGTAAACAGGTAAAATATACCTCAAGTAGCCAATAAAATGTTCTTTCATTACGGAATTTAGCTCTGGACTAAATACAGGCTGCAAAATCTAGCTCCTGAAAATATCCTCTTTGAATTATATAAACTGTTAGGTTAAATACAAATCTTAGCAAGTCTGGTGAACATTTGAGTCTGGTTCTAAAAAATCCCATCTATAACATATAAATATTTAAACTGCTAGGTTATATATAAATCAAAGGATTAATTTTAAAAGTTCTTACATAGAACATAAAGCATTAAGGTTGTATAGACATGTGGTTATCGGCAGACTGACAGTTGGAATTTCCATTACCAGTTAAAACATTGTGGCATGGGACAGGGGCTCTATAGAACAAAATGAAAGTTTCAGCTATCAGGTTGCTTGCAATACCACTTTCAAATCATATGTAATACATCAAATATACATTAAGTATGAAACCATAAAGTTCTTTTCAGTCACTTTATTAAACCTTTGCACTATCATTAAATGCCCCTAAGAAAGCAAGCTTAAGTTAACTGAGAGACAGAATTTTCACTGTACAAATGTTTATACAGGGGCCAGGTACAACACATCATCAAAAAAGAGATCACTTAAGTACAAATGTTTATACAGGGGCCAGGTACAACACATCATCAAAAAAGAGATCACTTAAGCAACTTCTGTACATAAGTTAAATTACTATAAAAAGGTGAGGTTCAGTTAACTAACAGCTGGAATTTCCTTCATATACTTTGTGACCAGGGACAGGGGTTTTACAACCAAGAAGGCAATTTCAGCTATTAGTTTGCTGGCAATACCTTTCGTCAACTATTTTGTAAACAGGTGAAATGCATATCATGGTGCCAAGTAAAAAAAAAACTAACGGGTAGATATCTTAGCGTTTAACCCATAACTGCACAACTCCGAGTTTTAGCAATGCTGAGAAAGAAGCCTTTTGAAAACATTGTGGGGAAAGGAGAAAATGCTTGTTACCAGCATTTTCTCCTTTTTGCACAATGTTTTTTATGTAGTTAAGGACAAATACTATCATTTGTAAATACCTTCAACATGATCGAGTCTAAAATTTTGCCATGTGCTAAGGGTTAAAGTTCTTTGATAAAACTCATACTTACAGAAATTTCCTTTAAACAGCTGAATTCATTAGACTAACAGTTATTTCTTTTTTCTAACAATATTTTTTTGTTTTTTTTACGAAAATTCCCATGGTCTAAACTACATTTGATTTGCCATCTGCAAATGCTTTCACTATAGATGAGTCTGAAAGTAAAGAATTAATGCCTTTGTCAAAATCAAACTTTGTACACTTCAAGCCAACACTGTGAATGTCTTACATCTTTCTTAATTTTGCATCTGGACTGTTGTCTGGTCATGCTATGCTATGTCAAAATGAATGAAATAAAACATACCAGAAAACCTCTATATAACAAACTCTTAATAATTTTCTAAATTCAAAATTGTTTTTGTTTGTACATTTTTTCATGCTTATTTCAAACTTCTGCAGAGGTTTTGTGAACAGTGCTATCACCACATTGATAACCTAGGTACCGGCCTGCAAAAATGTACCCGATATGGCCAATGTACAGAAAGGATATAGGGCCTTATGCTTTTTCTGTTACAAAGTATTTTGTAGGTTAAGATGGTACTGTCATGGAGTGTGTTGGCAACCCTGGTGCGGAGATCATCTATAGAGACTATAGGATCTCTGCCAAGTCTGATTCAAAACCTCATCCCAAATATTTACTTCTTCAAAACAGGCCCATGTGTCTTTCATATAAAGACTGTCAGGCCAAGGCATGTCCGAAAGCATTGTAATCGTGACCCCAAAGTGACAGCAAGATGGCCATTAACATGCTGACACCCAAATTGTATTGAGCAGATAAGAAACTGGCCTTTGACATGCCTAGAGAAAATGCTCCTCCCTATGTTGGCCACACCGTGCTAGGTGGACAGTCTTGTCTGATGTCTGGAGTGTATAAAATAAACATTAGATATTATGTCAGCATATTTGTTAGGTAATGGGTTCTACTTATTACCATACAGACTATTTGTTTTTGATCTATGAGAAAAGAAACACAGCTGAGAAACATTTGAAAGTAATGTCTTTTTAACCCTTTACCAAACATGCCTGTGTTTAAATGAACCTGAGGAAAAACCTGTTGAAAACAATGTGGGAAAAGAAGAAAATGCCAACAAACAGCATTTCCTTCTTTCCCCACAGTGTTTTCTATCTTTCCATGGAAAAAAACGTTTCATTTGAGCCTATGAAAATATGACATCTGCTAATGTGTTTAAATTGGACCAGTCTAGAATTTTGTCATTTGGTAAAGAGTTAACAAACAGGAAAACTTTTAAGGAGAGAGGGAATAGTTTTTTGAAATATGCAAATACTACGTTTCCAAAGAAAGATCTTCAGGGGTGTAACAAGTAAAGTCTGTATGGTAGTGAGTTAATACTTTTGATAAAAGACTGTTAGGCCAGGGCATGTCTGAAAACATCTGATCGTGATCCAAAAATGAGAGAAGAATGGTCATTGCAAGGCCGACACCAAAATGAGGATCATTTTAAATATGACCATGAACATGCCCATAATACATTCCCTAAAATATTGGCCACACCGTGCTAGGTGAACAGTCTTGTCTGGTTGTATGTTTGGTGTATGATACAGAATGCAATATTGTGTCGGCTTAAAGGGAAAGGAATCCAATAATTTTCACATAAATAGATTTTCGTATCTGTCTTCAAAATTTGTAATTCTTTGACAGCAATAGGCTAAATCAAATGACAACTTTGACCTACTTAAGGATGTGGTTGTTGTTCCTTACCTCTATTTCTGTTTCAATTTTAGGTAAAGTACAGAAGTAGAACAACACAGACAGAATATGGAAGGCAAAGCCGAGATGATTTTTGTAAATTGAACCAATGGATGATGTACATTATACTAGTGTAAAGTACAGATCCAGCAACCACCATAACACTCTTCACATCACTGCTCTAGACATTTTTTGAATATGGCAAAAGCAGTGTTTTCTTCACAATGATGATGTGTATTTAGCTACTCTGATGATATCACAAGAGCAAAACTGGCCAGTTAACTTTGTACCTGACAACAAAATTTCAGACTTATCCAATTTGAAAGCAGCTGTTGGTGACATATTAAATGTGACTCAAACATTGATATTTTGTCTTAGAGGATGTAAAAAAATTAATGAAAAGGAAGAAAATATTTTCTCCTTTTTCCACAATTTGTCCGAAAGCCCTCTTCCTCAATATTGTTAAAACAGGGCTATTTATCACAAGATTTCCAAAAAGAGGTTGTCTTATGATAACAGATCAGCTAGATTTTTCATCCAAAGTTATGTTGTTTAATCAAATTGAGCAATGTTTTGTGTCCAACAATACATACTTGATTTTACTTGTTTAGTAAACAACCAATGAGTTCCAAGGGGGGAATGCACATACTGTACAGCAAAAGGGTACACTAGGGAACGATGTGTCTCATGTATGCATATATATATATGTGAGCCATGCTCTGAAAAGGGGGCTTATTGCATTTGCGAAAAATATCGACTCATGTCAGCCTGCGCAGGCTGAGGGCCGAAACTTTTCGCTGTCTTTAAATTTTCTGCATGTCAAGGGATAATTTGATGTCATGTATCAGTCGGTTGTTTGACAAAATGGATTTCATGGATCCATAATTAGGTGATGTCTTGCTTGGTGTAATGCATCATGGAGATGCATGAAGCCCCCTTTTGCCAGAGAATGGCTTATATGGTTGTGGGTGAACTACCACTTGATAAATTCATATAATAATGTGAAAAATTAGTGCTTTATTTTCTAATTTGTCCTTTACCAAACAACATAACAGTACACTTATACAAGTTGAAAGAATTTGTGGCAGACAAATCAATTGTTTATGTCATGGGATTTATCTTTGAAAGAGCTGAAGGCATTGTGGAATAGGAGAAAATGCTGGCTAACAGCATTCTTTCCTTTTCCTACAATGTTTTGAAAAGTCCTCTGCCACAGAGTCATTTGAACTTGGGATTGTTTAGTAAATACTCAAAGCAGAAGTTGCTTTTTCTACAGTGAACTTGTCTTGATTTTATGGTTGTTTTTCCCTTCATTACACAGATTGACTTGAAGCTTCTATGAGACAACAGACTACAAAGTAAATGTGACTCAAATGATGGAATTTGTCTTTCAAGGGGAAGAAGATATTGTTGGAAAGGGAAAAAACGCTGGTTATCAGTGGTTTCTCCTTTTTCCACAATGTTTCATTCCTCCCTCACCCCTGATCATTATTTCGACAATGATTAGGTAGGAAAGCAGCCAGTTGCTTTGGAGGAATATCATGCGAAGCACTAGTAAAACAAATTCTAGGAAAGCATAGATAGGTTCACTGGCTAATGTGATATAACATATGATGTTGAAAGTGGGGCTCAGCAACAAACATTTTCAAACTGATTTGTCTGTGCTATTAGTCGTATCATATCATGGGACTACTCTTTGAAACGTGTAAAAAACATTGTGAGAAAAGAAAATGCCAGTCTCCCTTGCTTAACTCTTTATCAGACGATTACTCCTTAACGATAACTCTTTCATCCTTTACCAGACGACAAAATTTAAGCCTTGTCCAAACTGAAAGCGTTTGCAGACGACAATTTCAGTGTGGCTCAAATGGTGCAATTTTTCTTTGATAGGGTAGAAAACATTGTGGGAAAGGGAGAAAATGCTGGTTACCAGCTTTTTCTCCTTTTCCCACAATGTTTTTAAAAAGCTTCTTTCCCAGGGTCGTTAAAAGGTGACATTGTGCAGTTAAGGGTTAACTCCTTATCAGATGATAAGAAGTTTTAGACTTGTCCAAATTGTAAGCATTTGCAGACGACATATCAAATGTAGCTCCATCAATGGGATTTTTCTTGTGAAGGGTAGGAAAGATTTTGAAAAAGGAGAAAATGCTGATAACCATTATTTTCTTCTTTTCCTACTATGTTTTCAAGAATCTCCTACCTCAGGGTCTTAAAAAAATGGGATTGTTTAGGTAAAGGAGTAAATTATGAGGGAATATAGAGAAGCATAAAGCGGCAATTTCATGGACGATATTTGTACTTTCAAATGATACAGGTTATCTTGAAAGTAAGATTTGTTTATTAGGTGTTTAATGCTGTTTTCATCATTATTTCAGTCATATCACAGACTTTAGTCCACCACTGCATGCATTTCTTGAGTTTCTACAACAAGTACTTTGCACATTATTATATACCTGAAATTTTTCTGGCTCAAATACATGCGTCACACGCGGGAAAAATAACACATGACAGAAAAAAATCTATCTATACTGTGAAATACAGTTCCAAATACATGTATGGTATTGATGACCTAACTTACCCGCGGAAATCATATGTAATGATTTGTGATTTGATTGGTCAAAATTTATGCCATCACATTTATTCGCCATTGATAAAAAAGAGGTTACTAGCTACTACACCATTGTTTATTTTGTTTACCAATTAAAAAAAAAAAAAAGAATAAAATGTCATGAACTGCAAAATTTTGCCGTTGAAAGTTGTCGGTATATAATAAAGGGAATATTATTTTGTAGTAACTTTCCTGATGCTTGTATCTACTTTTCGCTGCATAAGAAAATTTTGACATTTCATTCGACCTTCGATCTCACGCAATATCAAATTTTCTCATGCTGCTCGAATTAAATACAAGCACCAGGAAAGTTACTACAACATAATATTCTGTATATATTCCTCCCAATATTCCGTATATTTTCCTCCAAAGCCACTCGCTGCCTTCTCTCCTAACCATTATAGAAGCAATGATCGGTGATGAGAGGAAACAAATACTGTAGCAATGACTATCATCAGTCCTCTGAAAGAAATTGGCAGACCTGGGGATTGGAACCAGCCATACCCTGATATCAAACCCTGTACATTATGGCCTGAGCTATTGGACTCTAGCCACTTTCTGACATAAACTGTTGGGAAAAAAAAGTTTAGCTGTGAGAGAGATAAATAATTGACTACTATCAATACTCCCAAAGAGTTTTACTTTACCACACCATCCCAAATTTTAACAACCGTAAGGCAGAATACCTTGGAAAACATTGTGGGAAAAGAAGAAAATGCTGGTACCCAGCATTTGCTCTTTTATCCACCATATTTTCTAAACTTTCAAAGACAAATCTCATCATTCCCAGCACACTTAGTCGGTCATCTGCGAATGTTTTGAATTAGGGCATGTCTAAAACTTCATCATCTGGTCAAAAGTTAACCCTTTACCACACAATCCCAAGTTTTAACGACCTTTAAGAAAAAGCCTTTTGAAAACATAATGGGAAAAGGAGGAAATGCTGATAACCAGCATTTTCTCCTTTTCCCACAATGTTTTCTACCCTCTCAGAGAATGAAATGAAGTCATTTTTGTGACTTTTAATTTGTTGTCTGCAAATGCTTTCAATTTAGACAAGTCTAAAATTTTGTCGTTTGGTAAAGAGTTAACTGGGCTGGGATTCATTCACGACACATTGATTGCAAGCCCTGAAACTTACTGGCTTGATTGTTTAGCTTTGCTTGAATGCAAGGTAATCTGCCAATTTTTACTTGGACCCACAGGAACATTTTTAGACCCCTCACCTACGAAGTAGAGGGGTATATACTGGTTTCACCATATCTGTCTGTCTGTCCATCTGTCCGTTGTCAGTCTGCCCATCTTTTTGTTTCCGTGCTCTAACTTAAAAGCCATTTGATCTATGACCCTGAAACTTTATACAAGTGTTGCTCATGACCCAAGGAGGTGCCCTATTGTTTTTGGGTCAAAGGTCAAGGTCGGGTTAATTTTGTTTGAAAATCGATTCCATGCACTAACTCAAAAGCCATTTAATCTAGGACCTTGAAACTTAATACAAGTGTTGCTCATGACATCTGGGTCCTTATTCACCAACCATTCTGAAGAATATTCTTAGTCTTCAAGATTTTCTAAATTTGGTAGTAACACAACTTCTGATTGGCTAAACCAAATGGGTTAGCCAGTCAATAGTTGTGTTACTTTAAGATTTAGACAATTCTGGAGAATAAGGCTAGGTGTATTCTTAAGAATGGCTTGTGAATAAGTACCCTGGTCAACTCTGTAACTTGTTTACCTAGTTTATTTTGTACCTAATGACAAAAGTTTAGACCTGCCCATAGGGAAAGAACTTGCAGACAACAAGCTGGACTTTGCTCAATGATAGGGCATCTCTTTGTTAGGTAGAAAACTTTGTGAGAAAAGAAGAAAATGCTGGTTACCAGCAATTACTCCTTTTCGCACAGTATTTCCAAATACTGTCTTCCTCAGGTCATTAAAACTTAACACTGTTTGGTAAAGAATTAAGGACAAGCAAAGTGATGAAATTTCATTGAAATCAGATAAACTTAAACCGAGATAAAATCTCTTAAATCTTTAACAAAAGACAAAATCGTAAAGTCCTCCAAATTGAAAGCACTTTCAGACAAGAGGTAAATTCTTGATGCAAACAAAAGCATTTTTCTTTTAAAGGATTGAAACATGGATCAAAAAGAGAAGATGCTGGTTATCAGCACTATCCTCCTTTTTCCCACAATGTTTTCAAAAAGTCTTATTTCCAAGGTCCTTGAAACATGGCATTCCTGAGTAAAAGATAAAGTCTTTTCCAAAAGACAAAATTTTATACTTGTCTAAATCCAAAGCACTTGCAGAAGACAATTTAACCCTTACGCTGCTAAGCACCACTCGATGACTTTGCGGACAGTGTAGATCAAGATCAAGATCAGACTGCAGAGAACATGTCTCCGATCAGGAGACATCTTTCAACAAAAAATACCTTTGAAATAGCAAAGTGTGGGTTTTTACTCTTGGCTTGAAAGTGTCATTTCACTTACTTAGCAGGATAAGGGTTAGTGTGGTTCAAAAAGAATAAAATATCTTTGAAAGGGTGGAAAACATTGTGGGAAGAAGGTAAAAGTTGGCTATGATGATTCTACACGCGTTTCTTCTAATGCTGAACCTCAGGGCTAGCCATATGATAGGCCGAGATATTTGTCACAGCTAATCATGTTACTAGCTTTGAAATTCAGAATTTCCTAGAACAGAATTAGCCTAGTCCTAATACCAGATATTTATCAATTGTAATGTTAGGTTGTTTAACCCCTATGCTGCTACGGGCAACTCACTGACCTTTTGCGGACAGTGTAGATTAAGATCAAACTGCAGTCCGATCTTGGATCTACACTGTTTGATAGGGAGATATCTTTTCTCCAGAAATAGGACAATTTGGGGTTTTACTGTTGGCTTGAAAGTTTCATTTCTTTTATGTAGCAGGATAAGGGTTAAATAACACAACCGCTTAAAACTGACTTCTAAATTATAATTCATGCAGCAGCCAACTTTTAAAGTCTCCGGTAAATGCTAGGTTGTTTAAATAACACACCTCTTTAACCCGTTACCAGACGACAAAATTTTAGCCTTGTCCAAATTGAACGCATTTGCAGACAACAATTTCAGTGTGGCTCAAATGGTGCAATTTTCCTCGCATAGGGCAGAAAACATCGTGGGAAGAGGAGAAAATGCTGGATACCAGCATTTTCTCCTTTTCCCACAATTTTTTCAAAAGGCTTCTTCCTCTGGGTTGTTCAGCTTGTAAATTATAATTCATGCAGCACCTAACTTCTTCAGTCTCCAGTAAAGGAATCAAAGGACTGATAGTCCTGAGAGTTGCCTGGAGGGTAATGGGTCAGAAGTCACAGTTTCACCTTTTCTTGTTCAAATCTATTAAAAGCATTCAAGATACAAAATAACTTAACCATAAGACACTATTATATGCAAGCATATTTCTAAGTTGTCATCCTAAAATTACAAACATCAATATTAAAATTTACATGAAAAAAATATGTGATAATTTAGGCACCAGAAACAGGTTTAAAAAGTTCAAAGTCTCTTACCCTGGTTGACTTCATTTAAAAAATGGTTTTCAAAAGGTACAATCAATGTAAAAACAAAGCATTTCATTGAAATGATATCCACCACCGAAAAAAAAAAACTTTTTTTTTGAAGAAACATAATTATGAGAGGTACTGTGTTTTGCATGTAAACGTGGCCTTTTTTGTAATTGGTAAAAATATACATTAAGCCCCCTTTTTCCATGACACAGCATTTCATTAGATTAAAAACAAATACTGATTGTCTGTGGCTTGTGATAAACAATATAAAAATGAAGTTTCATAAAATTTTGTCCAGTAGTTAAAGAGATATTGGTCCAGAATGGAAATATACATCAAACCCCCCTTTTCCATGACACAGCACTAAAACAAAAAACAAAACAAAACAAAAAAAAAAAAAAAAAAAACCAAACAAAAACAAAACAAAAAAACAAAACAAAACAAAACAAAAAAAAAGCAGACCGGAAGACACCAAGCCTCCTTTTTCGATGACAATGCATTACATTTAAAAAAAGTATATCGGAGGAACACATGTATAAAGTTTCAGTAACTTTCGTTAACGATTTTAGAATACATCTGTCTGGATGGACGGAAGATCGGACGGACGAACGGACTGCCGGACAGACAACATGAAAACTATATCCCCCACCACCCGAAATTCGGCGGGGCATAATATCTGTCTAAGTTCCATCAATATTTACAGTTCCTCCCTAGCTCAATAATGCCTGTAAAGAATGTGTACAAAAATTAGGCTTGTAGGTTGATAAAAATGTTTTTCTAGCGCAGAATCTGGGCGACTTAACTTACATGTATATCTGAATTCTTACACGTATTGCTAAAACAAACATTCTAAATAATTTCAGTAGGATAGGATATACATTTTCTCTCCAGATTTAGAACAAGTTGTTTTTGCATGACACAAATTTTCTAGAATTGGACCATGTGGTTATACATATATCGGTTAATTTGAATAATTGTCCTTTCTAAATACAGGATGCTAGATATGAAATTTGGGTATAATTGCTTATACAGTTTCACAGGCGGTAATTTTGAAATGTTACTAGTCAGTTCTAAAGCTTCTGTGAAGTTTACGAAAACAGTGCAGAGCCACTTGAACAATTTTACAAGAGGACCATTTAGACAACATTAGTATGGAACTCAATTGAACTTTGTCTTCTGGTATATGATCTACTGACATACTTATAAACCAAAAATGCCCTTTTGCAACTCACCCATATCTAATCTAAGCAGTCTGACAAAGTTCCGTGAGTATCGGACTGAACATAAATGGATTCTAAAGCACTAGATCTATTACGGTTTCGTCTGATTTGACCTAGTGACAACCTTTTTCTTTTAACCTCCGGTGACCTACATTCAGCTTTGTCAAAAATATTATTGAGACAAACAGCAGGGCAATTTTATGATCATTGGACTGAAATGTAGCCTCTGGATAACACAAATATTTGACTCAGTAATCTACATGTACCTGTCCCTTGGAAATATTTCGTTGTTGTTGTTGTTGTTGTCCGGGTTCAAGTTTTCTCCACAGTAGACTGTAAGAATGTGGCTGCTACAGCTCAAGAAAAACAATATAACCCAATAGCATGATCATCAGCCTTTTAACTTTGTCTGCATTTTATAACGTCCCAGGAACTAGTACTGCTTCCACACCAATTGCAAATTGTAGAGATCTACATATATATTGCTTTGGTGTAAACTAAATGCGATTCGCTTTATTACCCTTTACAACAACCCTTTACAAGATTACAAACACTCCAATAAAGAACTTGTTTTTCGAGTGGGTTAACATTGATCTGTTCTATTATATCTGAAATATAGTGGAGTAAAAAGTCAAGTTCTCAGATTGCTGGTTGTTAGGACCGCGTCGTTTCAAGTCGAATTCCTGTGTGAATTAAGATTTTGGCAGTTACGAAAGCACCTTGCGTTCTGACACCCGCACTAATAAATTGTTGTTTCATATATACCAGACCTAGGTTAATCGCACATTAAGAAAAAAAAAAAACAACAGCAGACTTTGACAAATTCGCCTCTTTTGAAAAAAAAAACGAAAAACAATTAATCAAACACAGTGTAATTTAAAACACTCTCTTTGCATGGATCGGTGAAGCGCTAGGTCGGTGTACGCTGAAAATAAAGGCCCGTCCGGTGACCGATTCATAAATTTATAGAGAATTCCGTGGTGCAAATGACGTTATATACGTCACGTGATTATAAGATCTATATTTGTCGCACAGCTACATTCCAGAAAGCACCTGTTAAGCGATGACTTGGTGCAGCCTAGATTCGTGCGCACTGCATACTGCATGTACGATCTCTGCTTGTGCACCTAGAATACGGGTGTGCAAAGTATTTAAAGTATAGAATAAAAAGCTCTGAAGAAGCAACATGTAAGAATGTCTAAGAAGGTAACGCAACCGTTCCAAGCCGTTATAAATTTGTCAAAAAAAAAAAATCCTACTGTTGAGAAAAATCTCCATTGAAAGCTTCCATGTTAACTCGGTATCGCCTTTCTCTTTCCGATCATAGGTTGAGTGTTGAATTGAAATAAGACTTACAATTAGGGACAGATTTTAAGATTAAGACTGTACTTCAAATGGGTAATTATCATTTTCACTGAGAATTGGCAACAAATAGAAGCGTGCCGTTGTAAAGACGTTGTCGTCGAAGAGTATGTTTCAGTGTGTCCCTTAACTTGTTTAGTTCACGACAGCTATTTTTAGATACATACATAATGCGCTATTTTTAGAGATGATATCTGTGTAAGCGATAGGCTATGGCGTACCCTTGTGGACGAAATGGTTGTTTCAAAGGTTTGAACAGTTAAATAGCTCAGTCTTTATAGACATATTCATTATCACAAAGGCACAGCTGCAAGTTATTTACAACAGAAACTGGGTTGTTTACCGAATAATCAGAAAACTATGTTTTATCTCGTAAACAGGAACTTGGGACAGGAAGCAGTACAAGGCCGGAGGTATGCTTAGGTCACCCCATAGATCAGGATGATAACAATGAGAGCCTGGTTGCTACGCAACCAGGCGACTCAAAAACAACTGAAGGAAAGTTATAAAAAAGACTAATAATAAGAAGAAAGGCAGCCAGTCTGGAAAAAAAGAGACGACCCTTTCAGGACCACTTTTAAAAACAATTATAAAACAAAAACTAGAAGCTATTTACATACTTTACAAAGAGCGTGGTGCCTTGCTGTTCTATATTTGAGAAGGAATTTTCAGTTCAATTTATTTCATTTTGTTGGATCCTAACGACAGTGTTGGTTTTCATGTTTGGGGGTCTTCATTCTAAAGAAAAAACTTTGAATGCTAGAATTCTACAGTTAGATAAAAAAAGGGAATGGTTTTGCGTTGAGACGGACTTGTCAGAGAGCTCTAAAAAGGGGTGGGTGTGACAGGAGAAAAATACTGTATACATGTAAAAATTGGGGGCCAGCCGTCAGTCCTGCCTGCTGTGCGGGGCGATCAGGACGACACCTCGCAGTAGGGGCATTAAACCAAAATTACTGGGTGCCCGTTCTTTCCCTACCGCCCGTCCACAGAAGGTCCCGTAATGGGTAAGACCTGCCATTAAAAAGAACAGACTGAAGATTGACGTTAAATACAACCTCTAAAGGGACCGACTACGTGGGCTCAGAGCAGACATAATAAAAGCCCCGTGTCTAAATAATATTAAGTAAAAGACCGATTGCCGTCCCGGATCAGATCCGGGACGAACTGACTGACAGCTGCCTCCCAAAACTGGAAATAATACAATAGTATAAAAAAAAAAAGGTAAACCCGCTTAAAATAGATATACCTGACCACAGTGATCCGGTCCAGAACTTATCACAGAAACAATAAAAATCCATTTTAAAAAGGGGAATACCCATGCCTGACCCAGTAGCCTGTAAACTCCCATATATAGTTACCATAAGTGGGGTATCAATTGGCCTCACATATTGTTCCTCATTTATTACACAGCTTCTCGATTTCAAAAAAAAAGCAAAAACAGGGCACAGTTAAGTGTTTCAGGCAGATGGTATGATGATTATGGCCAGAATTCTGATCGCGAATCTACGCTGCCAATATTCTGGACTAAATCAGTCTGTAATTTTGATATTCTTTTTCCCACAAATAGAAAATGTCTATATTTACCTCATTTATTCAGCAGAATTTACCCCTAAGCTGCTAAGCGCGACTCACTGACCTTTGCGGACAATGTTGATCAAGATCAGACTGCACATAACGTGCAGTCTGATCTTGAATCTACACTGTCTGATAAGAAGATATTTTTCTCCAAAAAATAAGTTTGAAATAACACTATTCGGGTTTTTAAAGTTTCGTTTAACTTATTTAGCAGGATAAGGTTTGAAGAAACACCTGGATATGCAGTTCATGTATCTAATATAGGATTCCACAAATTTCTAATCAATTAGAAAACAAATTGGGTCAAAGTTTACCAAGCATGCTCATACTTACCACCATAATCAAAAGTATTTGATAAATAATGTAAAAAACAAAGGTGTTTATAACTCCTCGGGAATGATGATGAAGATGGCTTTAGTTTACGTTAGAAAGTTCGGAAAACAAATCACTGCAAGTTGCCTGGTTCCCGACTTACGCTGTGTGATCGCTGAAACTAGAACTCCGTTGACCTAACCCATTTCGCTCAGTTTTTAGTCATATTTCAAATAGTCTATTTTAAGATTGATTGGAAATTTTACTCTGTAAATGGTATATAACATGTTTGCTGTGTATGTGTCAAACATCTTAGATTGTGAATAAAGACTATCAATGTATTGATGGCGTATTCCATTCACCTGTTCTGGCACATTGCACTGTGTTCTGGAATACTCTTCTGGATCGGCCGAAAGGAATATTTCAGCACACGTGCACTGTTCTGGAATGATGTGCTGAATGGAGCATTTTTGCAACATTGTTCTTATTAGTATCAAAAATTTTTTGTCTCATTTTCATTTGTTCTAAACTTGATAACAATATTGCTGATCGATATTGGGTATATGTGTCTTATCCCCTTTTCAATCTATTGTTGGCGATCAGAATGCTATTCTAACCTATGTCATAACTGAACTTCAAATCTATTACAAACTTTTCTAGAAAATAGGGAAACTGTACAGGCATAGTAAATCACCTCAAAACAATTTGCTGAAAGTTAGTTGTTACAATCACATAACTCTTTACCAAATATCAAAATTTCAGACTTGTCCAAAGTGAAAGCATTTTGCAGACGACAACGTCAGTGTGACTCCAAAACTGAAATTTGTTCTGGGATGCGTAGAAAACGATGGGGGTAATGTAGATAGCTGCTTGCCAGCAATTTCTCCCTTTTTCACACAATGTTTTCAAAAGTATTCTTTTTCACCTATATTTCGATGATGACAAAATCGCATTAACTGCAAGGGTTTTTTTTTTTTTCGCAAGGCAACTAATTGGGTGTCGACTGTTTTACAGTGCTGATGTTAACAGCACTTTGATTTATACTCTGGCCATATGGACTGGGGTTTTCTGAGCTTTTTTCAAAGTACATTTGTGCCAAGACACGAGGAAATGAGGAGACAATTGAAACCAACAAAATGGCTCGGCGTTCAGCATGGATCTAGAGCACCCTGCACATCTGTGAGGTCTGTTCAGGATCCATACTGTTTTCGCACTGAAAAATTGTTCGTCTTTCAGCCATCTTGTAATACATGAGGGCGCGTTTTTTTTGTTTTTTTTTTCGCAATGCAACTAATTGGGTGTTGACTGTTTTACAGTACTGATGTTAATAGTACTTTGATTTATACTCTGCCCATATGGACTTGAGTATTCTGAGCTTTTTTTCAAAGTACATTTGTGCCAAGACACGAGGAAATGAGGAGACAATTGAAACCAACAAAATGGCTTGGCGTTCAGCATGGATCTAGAGCACCCTGCACATCTGTGAGGTCTGTTCAGGATCCATACTGTTTTCGCACTGAAAAAAAAAAATGTTCGTCTTTCAGCCATCTTGTAACACGTGAGGACGCGTTCTGCAGGTGCGCTGCACCTCGAATTATTTAGGACAGCCAGAATATGCTCTGAAGTACACAGCACCGTGTTCTGAAATACTCCACTGATCTAAAACATATCTGGAGTGTTCGGAGTAGCGAAAGGAATGCGCCCAAGTGATTTTAGTAGCGGAAGGATAAACTGGTACCGGTTGTATCTCCCGTAGCCGTCCGATAGACAACAGGCAACACCCGATTTATCGACGGCAGGTATTGGTTGTCATATGTACCAAATCCACCAATCAGACAGCTAGTAGCAGAATGCCTTATTTTGTTTTAAAATAACCGATCAATATATTCTGTCTTTGGCTAAGATTTTCGTGACAGACAAAGATTTTTCTGACCACAATCAAGTTATCAAAATCGTGAAAGAATTTAACCTTTATCGATAATGTCTATTTCTGTGTATAAATAAGATTATGATTTAAATTTCCAAGTCTCACGTTATCTCATGAAATCTCGAACCGGGCAGAAACTCGACTTGTAAGCATTGGGTGTTACCTGTTGTTGATACGAAGATCGATAACAGGCTGCCAGTTTAGCGGAAGGATTGTTGGTCTATGAGAGGGAACTCGTACAACAACCTCTAGTCGACGCCACCATAGATTGGTTACCTCCCCTGATACAGCAAGCGTATGTAATATGTATATTTATAACGGGGACCAGTTTATGTCACCCAAAGGTCCCTTTCTGCTTGACTTTTAGTGGTACCGAACAATTTGTAGTCTAAGGGACAAAACTCTTATTTATTTTCATCTTGTTTATTGCAGGAGTTACCTCCCTGCAGTGTTAGGAGAAATCGTCCCCTAGAGAAGTCGTCCCCGGACGATTCTCTGGAAAAATCGTCCCCATTTTTTTTTTTCTGAAGAAATTATCCCCACATTCAAAATTCATATACATTATAGTAAAAGTTTTCCTTGAGAAATATTTCTTAATATTTTTTTTTTTTCTGCTTTGGTTCTTAAATTGTGTAAAGTTTTGTTTTCATGATTCAAGGGCTATTTGATTTCACTGTCATTGTTTACACAGCATATTTCACACTAAAAGGTTGTTGTTCACGCCTGTAACGCATGTCACAGGTAGCTTACACCTAAAAGATTATATTTATCTATTTATTTATTGTTTATTTGTCTGTTTGTTTGTTTGCTGTAATTTTATTTTAAAATAGTTTATATTAAATAATATTCAGTCGGTAATTTAATGTATTTTCAGTTATGATAAGGCGTCCGCATCTTCCCCCCCCCCCCTCTCTCTCTCTCTCTCAGTCGTTAGTCAAAATGAAAGAATAGCAACTCACTTTATTGAAACAATTTCTCAAACAAACGCTTGACACCCGGAAAGATGACAAATGTTCCGCAATGACTACAATCGGTAAGAAAAAGTTTATTCAAATGGATCCAAGAGGTCGACGCCTAATTAGACCAGGGATCGTATATTATTGTAATATACGATACCTGATTAGATCTCAAAAACAGTGATATAGTGTAATAAGAATCTTTGATCCGTTCTTTAGTCGCACATGTGCTTGATATGCAGGTTTAATCTGACAACTTTAAGTGATTTCCAATCAAATTAGACCAAAACTGGTAGATCTACACAGGGATCTTATATAACATGTAATTTACGATCCCTGGTCTACACAAGAGCAAGATCTAAACCTTGAAAAAGATTTTTTTATCATATGATAGTCGAGATTTAGATATACCCATGGAAAGCAGTTGCCGCAGCACTCCACCACATGACAAAATTTTGGCTCTGCCAAATCCAAAGCATCGGCAGAAGATGGCTTAAATGTGGCGCGGCAAATTATGGAAATGTGTATTTTGAAGGGTAGAAAACTTTGAGGGAAAAGGAGAAAATGCCGCTTACCAGCAGTTTCTCCTTTTCCCACAATTTACATGGTAGGTTAAATTTGTACTCAAGAAGATATTTTACCTTGATAGAACACAAACCGTTACTTTCCACTTTAAAATTTGGCGTTCATGATGTTCGTAAAAAATGTAATGAATACAGGGGAGACTACCCCTAGTCACGAAATTGTATCGGTATTTTTTAACTACTCTTTTCTGTCTGTTATTTTCGAATCTATAAATGTTAATGGTCCTATAATTATTCATTAGAATTCTTTACATTTTGGCGGGAAAGAAAAAAACAGTTTTCATAATGATCGTCCCAGCAGACTCTAGATCGTTACGAACAACAATTTTTTTAGACCGTCCACATCTATAAGGGAGGCGACTCCTGTATGAAAAGATGAAACAATATAAATAAGAGTTTTTTCCCTTAGACCATAAATCTATTGGCACAGTTAAAAGTCGGACAGTAAGGGATCTTTGGGTGACAACGAGTAAGGGTCAGTGTGCAAAATTTATCCCATGGACCAAGGATTGTTCAGTATTTGGTGAAAAATAACTGACTACAAAACTACAGAAACGGCTTACTTCCGTATAGTGTTATTTCCCTCCCATTACCATTCAGTAAAGGAGATTTCTGCAAGGGAGGTGAACGCAAACAGGAAATTTCTATAGTTAACTGGATCTAGTTACTGTTTCAACCAATGCCATGGCACAATGGGGCGAAAACCACTTTTCCTTAGATTTCGCAGACCTCAAGGTAATGTATCTTTGGAATAATGTATTAGTAAAAATGCTTTTCTGCTGTTCGGTATCAAGACAGTTCCCTGACAAAACAGTTCCCCCGACACGGTATTAGGAAAACTCGTACCCTGGAGAACTCGTACCCTGGAGAACTCGCCCCCAGGATAACTCGCCCCTTGGAGAACTCGAATCCTAATCTACTGAAATGTGTTTCAAATGAAGGTATTTGTCTTTGTAGGGGCTGGAAACATTGTGATACAAGGACAATATACAACCTCTTTTTTCCCACATCGATTTCAAAGGCTGTTTTCCGTAAACAGAGGGTTGTATCCTCGACCGTCCATGATTCATGCCCATAAGCAAGAACTGGTCATCAATCTATGGAGATATCATTTATATAAAGCTACATCAGGAAAATAAACTTATTAGATGTGCATTGAATGCGTGTTGTTGTTTTATTTTTCAGCGCCTCTAATTATTTGAACTGTTTACATTTAAAAACAACCTTGATCACATTCTGTTTCTGGAGGTACCATCCTTGAATCGTGCCCTGGATAAATGATGTCATACACACTTCCTTTATAGGCCAAGCTAATTTCAATCATCTTTTAACTTTCTTTTTTATTTCAGGCAAACACCATGGCAGTGGACTGCCTGGGAAAGTGGACAGTTTTACCTGGGTAAGAATAGAATACAAGTACATTAGTTCAAAATTTAAAAGTTTTATAATTATTTTGCCTCATATTTATGCCTTTATTCTAATGTGACATATGAATTTGGCTCAGAAGACAGTGTAACGGAAGTGTGGTAAAATTGACTTCATTCTGCATGAAGTGGGTCACAGGCAGCTCTTCCACATTTATCAATGAAAGTCGCATGTCAATTCATGGTTATTAACATGATGTACATCTAAATTAATTCTTCTTTGTTGTTTGAAAGAAAGAAAATAAAATAATTAACTATGAATAAAGATGAAGAACTTTTTATTTAAAACATCAGGATACTGTATGTGTAACTGCAGTAATGACGACATGTTGAAAGGACCCTGACAAACAGTGCCATGTGGAGATGACCCTAATAAAGAAAGCCCGTGAAAACATTGTTGAAAAAGAAGATAGTGCTGGTAACCAGCATTTTCTCCTTTTTCCACATTTTTTTTTTTTTTTCCCCTAAAGTCTACTTAACCCTTCAGGTGCCTTATAAACCAGCAATCTTTTCAGTTTAGAAATGAGACCAGAATAATTGCAATATTATGATGTCTGTAGTCTACAGTGTTCCAGCAAAGTAGACAATGAAGGTCAAAGATCAGACTTCATATCTTCTGCAGTCTGATCTTGATCTACACTGGCTGCAAAAGCAACTGGAGTTGTGAAAGGCCTCTTAGGGTTAACCCTTTACCACACAATTCAGAGTTTTAACGACATTAAGAAAGAAGCCTTTTGAAAACATTGTGGGAATAGGAGAAATGCTGATGGCCAGCATTTTCTTCTTTTCCCACAGTGTTTTCTATCCTTCCAAAGGCAAATTTGTATTTTTGAGTCACAATAATTTTGTCGCCTGCAAATGCTTTCAGTTTGGCCAAGTCTAAAATTTTGCTGTTTGGTTAACCCTTTCCCAAACAAGCCCTGGTTTTCACGTGTCTGCAGTACAAGTCTTTTGAAAACACTGTGGGAAAAGGAGAAATTGCTCGTAACGAGCAATTTCTCCTTTTCCCACAGCGTTTTCTACCCGTTTTGAGACCTTTCTGCCATTTTCATCAAATTTAAAATTGTCGTCTGCAAACTCTTTCAATTTGGACCAGTCCAAAATTTGTCGTTTGGGAATGGGTTAAAGGTTAATCAGGGTTGTTATAACTTGAGACTGATTGCTGAAGGGTTGAACTTCTTAATAACGCAGCTAAATAAGTTACATGACACTTTCAATCAGATAAAAAAAAACTGAATAATGTTGATTTAAACTTATTTTTTGGAGAAAAAATATCTCCATATCAGACAGTATAGATCCAAGATCAGGCTGCAAATTCTGCACAGTCTGATTGTGATCTACACTGTCCGCAAAAGGTCAGTGAGTCGCGCTTAGCAGCCTAAGGGTTAAGACATTTTACAGATAGATTACAGAGAAATGGGACACAATTGTTTCATGTAAATATCCTATTGTAGATGAATGTAGATAACTATTTTTTGTAACATACTGAAAAAAATAAGTGTTTTGAGTAATCTTTGATTGATTCATGTCTTGTACTTCTTATCCTATTACCACTGAATGATGAGTTGTAATGCCCCTGGGAAAGGCCCTCTTAAGGTTAACCCTTTACCACACAATCCCAACTTTTAACAACATTAAGAAAGAAGACTTTCGAGAACATTGTGGGAAAAGGAGAAAATGCTGGTAACCAGCATTTTACCAGCATTTTCTTCTTTTCCCACAATGTTTTCTTACCTCTCACAAACAAATCTCATCATTTGAGTCACATTTAATTGGTCATCTGCAAATGCTTTGAATTTGGACCAGTCTAAAAGTTTGTCATCTGGTAAAGAGTTATTCTTACGTTTAATTTTTTACAGACGTCGGTTTTTCACCTTTATTGACCTTGATGATCCACATGAGAATGCCCAAAGACTGGCGCGTCAGAGTAAATGGGAGGTCAGCTGTGTTCAGTGGAATCCTCACGCATCTCATGCAAGTCTGTTTGGAGCAGCTGTAAGGAGTGGTGGTTTTCTCTTTGTTTTCTTTTTTGCACATAATGTTGGTATCTAACAAGAGATGCAGGTAGGAATGTATATGGGGGGAAGACTGTGTTTTTAGTAAATTGCAAAATTGTTTCTTCACCACAGAAACTCAGTATGTGGATACTCTTTTATATAATTGGCTCTTTG
This sequence comes from Tridacna gigas, assembly GCA_945859785.2. Taxonomy (NCBI): domain Eukaryota; kingdom Metazoa; phylum Mollusca; class Bivalvia; order Cardiida; family Cardiidae; genus Tridacna; species Tridacna gigas. The sequence continues at coordinate 31,050,091 of OX244034.2, forward strand.
ACTACCAACGACATTGTGTTTTGGTAGAGAAAGTTACCCATAGTCAGATAATCCCATGTTTTTACAACCCTGACCAAATAGATGCTGGAAAACATTGTGGGAAAAGGAGAAAATGCTGGTAACAAGCATTTCTCCTTTTCCCACAGTGTTTTCTTAAACCCTTCTTCCTCATCAGAAAACATGGAATTGTTTGGTAAAGGGTTAACTGCATAAATTCTTTATTCTACTAGTGTACACAGAGACTTGATCTTTTCTCATGGGAAGTTGGTTCCAACAAGGATGCAGTATGCTCTATGAAAGCTCATACAAGAAACATAAGGTAACTATTACAATGTATGAAGGAACGGCATAATGAAATCCCAGCTTAATCTTTCATGAAGCTTTTTTAGTTGATAGCACTCAGGGGCTCATAGGTTTAAATCTGCTGTTTTAAGGTCACCTCTTAGCTCGGCTGTTTCCAAAGAAAACATCAAGTTATTGCAGTAGCCTTGTTGTTATGTGTGTCTGTAGTGGTGCAAAAACTTTTGACATTTATAATATCTCTGTTATTACTGCAGATATTTACTTCAAACTAGGACAAATTGTTAACTATCAAAAGGGGAACCTGTACAACAAGGGCAGGTAACCATCAAAGCATTTCTGACACAATTATGCCCCTTTTTTTACTTAAAATTTTCATTGAAAATCAAGCACGTGCAGCTGGGAGATTGGCAACTACATACAGTGCTTTTTTTAATTTTATTTTCATTTATTTCACATTGATTGTGAAACAAGTTCTAACAACTTCTATCAATCACCCTTGATGATAGTTTCCTAGAGACCTTGACCAGTACTTGTATGCTGATGTGGGTAGTTGGAAAGGTAAACACCTAAACACAGGACTCAGACCTGGAGCCTTTGATATGACAGGCAGACACTGTACCCTTACACCACAGTCTGTGCTCTTTGTGCTCGCGCTGAGTATTGTATGTTTTAATTTGTTTATGCAAAAAGGAGCAATTGGTTTGGAAAGTTGCACATAGCAGTGGTAAAGAAATACAATGAATCTGCACTCTCTCCCTCCTCTCTCTCTCTCTCTCTCTCTCTCTCTCTCTCTCTTCTTTCTTCTCTCTCTCTTCTCTCTTCTCTCTCTCTCTCTCTCTGTCTGTCTCTGTGTGTGTGTGTGGATACAATCTATTTCAATACATATCCTCATGTGATACAGTTATAGCTGTTTGAACTCTCTGAAATGTCATGTTTCTTTCTACCCAATACAGTGATATAGATTGGTCCCCCTTTGATGTGAATGTAATAGCCTCCTGCTCTGTGGACACCTTTACTTATTTATGGGATGTTAGAGACCCCAAAAGACCTGCTTCATCCTTCCAAAGTGTTTGTGAGTACATTCATTCTTACTTCATTTCTAAATTCAAAGATTAACCGTATCAGATCAGCTAGAGTCATAACAAAGTTGGGACCTATAGACCCTGAATTGTCTCTGTACATGAGCCATGCTCTGTGAAAAAGGAGCTTAATGCATCTGCAAAAAGTATTGACCCAGGTCAGCCTGTGCAGTCTGCACAGGCTGACCTAGGCCGAAACTTTTTGCTTTTAGTAAATTTTCTGCATGTCAAAGGACTGGTGTACCTCATGATCCATTGAGTTGTTAGACAAACTTGATTTTATGAATCCATAATTATGTGATGATTTGCTTGGTATCAGGGATCACAGAGATGCATTAAGTCCACTTTTGCCAGAGCATGGCTCATATATATATTTTTTTTCCCATCATTTTCTCTTTCATTTACATGGAAAGGAATGAATAGTAAAGATAATGCAAAGGCTTTTAACATGGTTATGAAATTCAATTTTGTTTCAAATCTACTCTGAAGTGGGAAGTAACCATCACAGGAAATTTTTCAGTATGTTTTTCAGAGACTCTGTTTCACCTAGTGGAATATATTTGAGCCCTGCTCTGTGAAGAAAGGGCTTAGTGCAACAGCAAAAGGTATCAACCCAGGCTGACCTGACTTTTTGTTTTTGGTGACTTTTCTGCATGTCAAAGGACCATTCTACCTCATGATTCAGTCGGTTGTTAGACAAAATGGATTTAATTGATCCATAAGCATGTGATTAGATACTTGGCATAATGCTTCATGAAGATGCATTAAGTCCCCTTTTGCCAGAGCATGGCATGTTTTTTTTTTTTTTTTTTTTTTTTTTTTTTTTATTATAATTTTTACAGTCTGACCTTGATCTAACCCCTTAACCCTTTACCACACAATCCCGACTTTTAACGACCCTGAGAAGGAAGCCTTTTGAAAACATTATGGGAAAAAAAGAAAATGCATGTTTTCTCCCCAACCAAAATCAAGTTTCAGTTTTTTGAGTCACATTTATTTTGACGTCTACAAATGCTCTCAATGTGGACCAGTCTAAAATTCTTCTATGTGGTAAAGAGTTATGTAAGTCGTTTATGGTGCCCATTTGGATGGAGGAATTAAGAATTATGTATAACAAATGATTATTTTGTTACACTAGGTGGAGTGTCCCAAGTACAGTGGAACAAAGTAACCAATAACTTGTTTGCTACAGCTCATGAAGGGGATGTAAGGATCTGGGATCCTAGGGTGAGTCTAGTAAACCTTTTTAAAATTCTACTGCCATGACATCTGCATTATTATTATTTTTTTTATTTTAAAGTAGAATGAAATAGGATCAAGTTAGGCAAAGAATGCAGTATAGAGTGGTTGGTGAATACTGCCCATTGTTTTTCACAGAAAGTGTAAGTAGGGATAAAAATTGAACTGGACATGTAGTCTGATCTTATTATTTGCTGTCTAAGATGTTCTGAGATTTTTCTGGATATACATTCTTGGAATTGTAGCATTATACTCTCTCTACAGACTGAAGATGTGAAATACATTTAAGTGCTATGTAATACTGAAACCAGTTCAGTGTAGATGACTTTTGAAACAGTCCTTATGGATAGTCAACATGACTAAATGTTTGTTTCTCAAATACAAGGGAAAAAGAAAAAAATCCTAGTTGTAAACAATTTCTATGAATTAAAGATTTGTCTGTTGCAAAAATGAAAAAGTTGTCTAAAGCGTATTGTACGTACTGAGTACAGAAAATTTTTTATTACATCCTGACAGATTAAAAAGTTACCAGGGTTTTCGAAAACTTTTATTTTTAGCTCGGCTGTTTTTGAAGAAAAAGTCGAAGTATTTTCATAACCCTGTCATCTTCTGCATCTGCAGTGTTGTTGTGGTGCAAAAACTTAGATATTTTATATCTCTGTCATTACTGAAGATATTTACTTCAAACTCAGACTACATGTTAACCCTTAACCCTTTCCCAAATGACAAATTTTAGACTCGTCCAAAATTGAAAGAGTTTGCAGACAACAATTCTAAATTTGATGAAAATGGCAGAAAGTTCTCAAAAAGGGTAGAAAACACTGTGGGAAAAGGAGAAATTGCTCGTTATGAGCAATTTCTCCTTTACCCACAGTGTTTTCAAAACACTTGTATTGCAGACGTGAAAACCAGGGCTTGTTTGGGAAAGGGTTAACTAAAAGCAACTGCAGCTGAGCATTTGCACCTGTATGCGGTGCTCTTGCTTTAATCGTCTGAATATCTAATATATTTTTCGCACAAATTTTTTACAGAAAAGTAGCTCCCCTGTAGTGTACATTACAGCCCACCTGTCAAAGATACATGGTATAGACTGGAACCCTAACAATGAACATTATTTTACTACTTCTAGTCAAGATTGTACAGCTAAAGTGAGTATTTTGTGATAGTGTGTACATAGACCATGTAATATTAACCCTGTACAGGAAAATTCAGAGTTTTAATTACTCCGACGAGGAAGACTTGATAAAATTGCTGGTAAAGGAGAAAATGCAGGTACCGTAAATTGCGTAAGTTTTGGGACAGTAAAAAATAATTAGTTTTTTAGATGTCCCAATATTTAGGTTGACAAAAAATAATTATTTTCTGTGGTGTCCCAAAACTTATGGTCAAACAGGGATTACACGTAATATACGGTCCCTGGGTCAAACAAGACAAGCTGTCAAACTGTTTGTCACTAACCACTTACCAGTCGAATATTAGCACTGCGATTTCAATAAAACTATGATCACATACTGTTCTGTCTATTTTTAGACAAACTGGAATTCCTGTAGTCGTTTCGTGCTGTAGGAATTTAAAACTTCGTATTTTTTCATCGTTTTCGTTACTGATAAACTAAAGTTTTCAATCATTTTTATATGCATCCCAAGAAAGCGATCAGCATTGGTGTTTTGCGCTTATATAAATACTTTTACAACATATTTTACCTGTTAACGTGAGGTGAACGACGATTTGATTTCCGCTCTGAAAAGTACCTGCTTGGCCCGTTCTCAAATTTGATTGGTTCACAATCTTTGATCGATAAACCCCAGTTAGAATATATAGGGTATCTTGATTTCTATTTTTAAACAACAAACCCGATTGACCGTGAAACACACATGCCTGGTAACTGCTTGTCGACTTCGGATGTACGTGTATACATGACATGTACCTTTGCCCATTGGTACAAGTTTATCACACCCTTTTACCCTTATTTCAGTTCTTTTTTTTACAATCACGTTGGTTAATTGTCTGTCAGGGTGATCGGATTTATTTGTCTTGAAACGGGAGATTCTCGATGATATCGAGAGGGTTTGGAAGCAATGCTTACGTGCAGAAATGAAACTGCGCGAAGCAAATGTTTGTAAACAAAGGTTATCAGGTGGATTGAGATTTTTTTTCGGGGTAGACATTCACTGTCCCAATTCTTTGGAACGAAAAAAATACTGTCTTATTTTGCAATTTTTAGTATGGCCCAAATCTTTGGGTCATGAAAAATAATTATTTTCACGTTTTTTGATGGTGTCCCAATTTTTTGGGTGTCCCAAAATTTAAGCAAAATACGGTAACCAGTATTTTCTCCTTTTCCCATAATGTTTACTACTGGCTTTGAAGCACTGTTGTAACATGTGGATAATCAATATATTTTATCTATGAATATATTGTTGAAAAAGGAGATATTATGACAGGATAAAATGATAAGGCAAATGGAATATTCTCATTTTTTAAGTTGTCAGATCGTCACAAAAACATGGACACCCTGACACTCTTGACAAGTAAGCTATATGCAGAGGACAGTAATGCCTGATTTCATAATTTTCATTTGAAGTGGATATCTTTACTGCAGTTGTCTGTCACTTAGTATGAAGAATTACTCCTTTTTCACATGATGTTGCCAATATTCTTCCTTCTCTGATGATTAGCTCCATTTTTTCTTTTTATTTTCCAATCTTGTGTGTCATGGATTTTCCTCTGTTGTGCTTGGTTTTATTCCTGTCTGCATAAAAAAAAATGCAAAAGAAGAGCCATAAAAAATCTCCATGAAATATTGATAACCAAAGTGGATTGAGGTTTGATACATAAGTAGAAGTGAAAATTTTCACTTGTCACAAGCAACTTCCTCTTTTGTAACAATGTTTTCAAAAGTTGCCAACTGCCAGACAAAAATGCTGTCTGCAGTCAGTGATATTATCATGGGAGTTCTAAATATTTCAGTTTTGGGATGTAACTTATACCAGACATAACAAAGGTATGCTAAACTCCGGATCTCCAGTGTGGCGGGCAAGATATACTGTAAGTTTTTCATGTGTTTGCATCAGTCTAACTGAATAACTCTTTAGCTGATGAGAAAATTTTAGCCTTGTCTAAATTGAAAGCATTTGCAGATGACAAATTAAATGTTACTCAAAACAAGAAATTTGTCCTTCATAGGGTAGAAAACATTGTGGACAGAGGAGAAAATTGTAGTTACCAGCACTTCTCTTTCCTTTTGTTTTCAAAAGCCTTTTTTTTCAGGGTCATTACAAGTCAGGATTGTTTGGTAAAAGGATAGTCTGATGACCCAGCTGAGGAGATATTCAGGTTGTATATAGTCAAAAAAATTGATAATTTACGCATCTTAAAAGTAATAATAAAGCAGACTTCTTGTAAATCCATTTGTCCATGTTGGCAGTGGAATAAGTTTGATGATTAATAAATGTATTTAAATGTTTCAGTGCTAAAGAAATAAAAATTAATGGTCCTTTTTTTAGACAAGAAAAAAGACACAAATATTGCCATGTCAATGGTATTTTGTATCAGAATATTTCACAAAAGAGCAGACAGTGTAGATGCAGGATCAGACTGTACATTCTGGTCTTTGGTCTAATTGTTATAGGATTTATAGCCCCATTATGTCTAGTCCAGCCCTTTCTAGGCAAGACCACAGTGGTATTAGGTGATGTAAAATAATTCTTTAACTGTAAATATATATATCATGATTAATCATGTCAACATAACCCTATCATGAAGACAGAAATAGGAATATTACAAAATGCTTTTGTAGACTTGTCTCTTGTCAATGTAAACAAATGTTTCTTCATCTAAATGAGACATGCTCTGTGAAACAGGGGTGTAATTCATCTGAAAAGATTTTCGACCCAGGTCAGTCTGCACAGGCTGATTGGGGTCGAAAGTTTTTGCTATTGGTAATTTCTCTGCATGTCAAAGGACCAGTATACCTTATGATTCAGTCTGTTGTTAGACAAAATTGATTTTCATAATTACATGATAACTTACTTGGTATGATGCATCAAGGAGATGCATTAAACCCCTTATTGCCAGAGCATTGCTCAGATTTTTTGTTTATGTATTTTGTAGCCATTTGGTGAGGGTTTGGTAACAGTTGTATTGTCACAGTTACGTCGAGGAGAGAACAACATATTTCTGTGGAATAACAACAGTTTAGACCAGCCAGTCCACCAGTTTACAGGTCACAGTGATGTTGTGCTAGAGTTTCAATGGAGAAAAAAACATGAAAGTAAGAACAGTTTAAGTACCTTATTTCCAGATAAACACAATAGGTCTCAACAAGAGTCCCATGTTTGGTATCACGTTGAGAAAAAGAGAAATGAAAACTTTGTAAACAGAAGTTTTTCCTTTTGACACAAAGGTTTTTTTTTTTTTTTTTATGTGAAGAATCACATCATTTGCATTTTTATCAGCAAATGCTTTTAGTTTGAACAAGGCTAAAATTGTCATCTGGTGAAGAATTTACCAGCCAGTGTATCAAGAAAGAATTGAGCTATGCTGTGTGAAATGGAAGTTTAATGCATCTGCAGAAGTATCAACCCATGTCAGGCTGCACAGTGCGTGCAGGCTGACATGGCTCGAAAAATTTTACTATTTGTAAATTTTCTGCTAGCAAAAGGACCGTTCTACCTCCAGATCTGGTTGATTGTTAGACAAAATGGGTTTTATGGATCCATAATTATGTGGTGACTTGCTTGGTCTGATGCATCATGGAGATACATTAAACCCACCTTTGCCAGAGCATAGCTCAATTATTTTAAATACAGTCTTAAGCAAGCACATAAAGTATACTCAAAAAGTGCTTGCTTATCTCTTTACCATGCAACAAAACTGTAGATCTGTCCAAATTGAAAGTATTTGCAGACAGCAATTCAAATATGGAATTTGTCTTTGATAGGGTAGAAAACATTGTGGCAAAAGGAGAAAATGCTGGTTATCAGTATTTTCTCCTTTATCCACAGTGTTTTCAAAAGGCTTCTTTCTTAGGGTCGTTAAAACTTAGGTTTGTGTGGCACAGGGTTTAGACAGGTGCTCGCATAGTACATCTATATTTTACCATCTTTAGCTCCAGCAAACTTTATGGTTGTCCAACACAGGTTGCTTGCTTAAGAGATAACCACTAAGGCAGTTTTTTTTTTAACATGTTTGTTCTGTGTTTTCAGACAGTCATGATTACTACCTAGTCACATGGTCTAAAGATCAAAATCTCAAGATATGGAGAGTAGACACACAGTTACAGAGGGTAAGGAAATACACATAGTAATTTGTCAGAAATTTGAGGAGAGATGAGTCACTAAAAAAATTGGTCAACATCCATTTTGTCTTTCTACAAGAAACTTTTTTATAAGACAAAATGGTGCTCACATGATCCAAAGTCTATGTGAGGAAATGAACTTCAATAAAACAGTGTCTTGTAAACATTTGAGGATGGCATAAGCAGTCCAACAAATTGATCAGCACCAGGTTTGTCCCTCCTACAAGAGACTCAATTTTAATATGTAGCTGTACATGCTATCCAAGTTCTATGTGATGATCAGTGATGAGAATAAAGGCGAAGATTAAACTGACTCCAGGCTGTTGTATTTATCCTGTTGAGATAGTTAATGAATTTTTGATGATCGCTCTCTGAGATCACTTACCAAGCTACATTTTACATTTTTATCACTATTATAATTGGTATTATTTTATCAGTAGTTTCTTTATCATGTTGAACAAAGGATTCTCTTGCCATACATTGCAATTTATCCTCTTGTACACATAATTAAGGGAAAACTGTGTTTGTGCCATGCTCTGGCAAAAGGGGGTTTAATGCATCTCTCTGATGCTTCATACCACGCAACTGGTCACAAAATTATGGATCTATATAGTCCATTATGTCTTAACAACCAACCAAATTATTGGGTAGGATGGTCCATTGACACGCAGAAAATTTACAATTAGCAAAAGCTTTTAATCGATATCCGCCTGTGCAGGTTGAAATGGGTCGATCCTTTTTCCAGATGCATTCAACCCTTCTTATGAGGAGCATGTCTCATATGTACTTTTTATCTACATTGCTTTAAGAGAAAGTGTAAATTTTCTTTTTCAAATAGTTATGTGGTCATGATGTTGAACTCTCTGAAACTGAGGCCTCTACACAAGATGGCTCTGACATACCAAGGCATGGAACACATCCTGTTGTCAATGGTAACACCAACCATGTTGACCAGTCAGATGGCAGCAGACCTCATCAACAGCCAATGAGCTTATACCAAGAATTCTCTTTACTGAATAAACATATTCCTAATGTCAGTATTGACAAGGTAAAAAAACAAAGTTTTTCTCCTATTTCATGTTACCTGTCATGCAAATGAGGACTCTTTACATGTCATGCTGAGCCTGGTAGTGCAGTCAGTAGCATGCAGGACTTGAGATCAGGGGGTTGCTGGTTGGAATGCCCAGCTCAGCCATTTACTTTCAGGGGATTTATTCCTCTCTCACAACTGATCATTGTTTCAATGATGGTCATGTGGAAGCAGCCAGTGGCCTTGGACGAATACTGTGCGATGTACTTGCGAGAGAAATTCCAGTAAAGCATGGATAGATGTACTGGCTGCAATGATATAACTGAAGTAATGTTGAAAACAGCTTTAAACACAATACAAACAAACAAACCTTACTTTTCATCCTATGTAATTCCCTTTGTATGTTTCAAACTTTGCCTACCTCTACATAAAAAATCAGTATCTTCTGTTATTTAAAATAGTTGTTATTGGTGTTGAAGGGTCCATACTTTTAGTGAAATGAAAATGATAAAGATAAGTTACAAATACTCGTTGTGAAAGGATGCAATTTGTCACAATTATGTCATATTCCATACATTATTTCTTTACTAGCGAATGTAGTTCCTCTTTTTGCCAGCTGTCCTTTGTAACTCATTGGTTAAACCCTTCTTTGCAGTCTGATCTTGACTCTGATTCACATAATCCATTATTATACCCCCACATACAAAGTAGAAGGGTTACACTGGTTTCACAACGTCTGTCTGTCCATCTGTCCATTTGGCCATCTTTTTTTCGTTTCCATGCTCTAACTCAAAAGCCATTTGATCTAGGATCCTGAAACTTTATACAAGTGTTGCTCATGACCCAACAAGTTGCCCTATTGTTTTTGGGTCAAAGGTCAAGGTCACAGGTGAACTTTGTTTGAAAATAGTTTCTGTGCTCTAACTCAATAGCTGTTTGACCTAGGACCCTGAAACTTTATAGAAGTGTTGCTCTTGACAGAAGGAGTTGCCTTATTGTTTTGAGGTCACATGGGTCAAAGGTCAAGGTCACTGGTGATCTTTGCTTAGACAATTATTTCTGTCCTCTGATTGTGCTGCTTCAGTGACAAGGTGCTGGTGGGGGGTATTTGTCCACTTTGCGACAGTTATAGTTATCCCCATATTTAAGTTCAGTTGTTCTTTGCTGTCTGAGAGTTGATTCATTGTGTTACAAAAATATGAGTAATGTTATTCAAGGAGTCTATGTAGGTCAGAAAGGAGACAGGTTATGGATAAAATGGGTCAGAGATCCCATTTTTATTTAAACCCTTTGCCATGATGTTTTTATTTCTCTATGTTTACAGATAGAGGGAGACTCGAGACATTGCATGTTGACTGTAGGTGCTGGAAAGTACACAGCCAATCTTACCATCACCTTCCCAGTGAACTATCCTAATGGTGCTGCACCATCATTTGAAATAACACAACAGACTGGTATAGGTCAAGGAGTCGCAAAAAAATTGATGAAGGTAGTCTTATTCTCCAAGATTTATTAAATTAGAGAGTAACACAACTTCTGACAAGCTAAATCAAATGGTTTACCCAATCGGAAGTTGTGCTACTTTCAAAGTTAGAAAATTCTGTAGATTAAGACTGTTAACAAATATTCATAAGAATGGTTGGTGAATATAAGCCCAGGTTTTTTTGTGACCTTGATGAGGCCTTTTGAAAACATTGTTGGACAGGGTGAATGGATGGTGGATTTAAGATGTCAAAACTAACTTTTATGATAGTCAAATATCCGTACCTCGAAGTTCAGGGGACTACCGAAAAAAGTTCGAGGTATAGAAAGTTCGATGTGCAGAGATTCCCCAAATGAGTGTGTCAGGTACCGGAAGTAGGTAACCGAAGCATACTTCGTTCACAGGCCGTACATTACATTTTTTCCTCTATAGTTAACTGATTGTTGTCTTGAAGATTAAAGCGTAAATGATGCATACTGTTTATTTTTTTCTTTTATTAACATGTTATTTTTTAAATTCTGTTTGTAGGAACAATACTGAAAATTGTGAAATTAAAAAAGCACTTTGTCAGCCGAAGTTGTTGGCTATCTCCTGGACTTTACCGGGTTTCTTTCACCAGACAAGTCTGTAGTAGTGTTATCCTCGAAGATATTTGTACTTTCAGCGGATAACGAAATGCCCAGTCTTTCTATAGCCACCGTCAAGATTTACAGTGTATAGTACAAAAAATCTGTCCAAACATTTCTAACCAGTTTAATAACCGATAATTATCTGCAAGTCAAGATGACTGGCACATTAACACCTGAGCTGACAAACTTCAGTGATCGAAAATGCGCGAAAAACATACCAACGTTGTATCCGGCATTTCTATTAATTATGTGTAACACCTAAGTTTATAATTAAAGTCAATTAAAATGTGTGAAAATTGTGTACTGTGTTCGAACTAAAGATGTGTAAATTAATCGGATCATTGAGGTTCAGACCTGAAATTAGATTCGACGTATGGAAAAAACTTCGAGATATGGACTTCGACGTGTGGATAGTACTTTATATAGAAAAATAGAGCAGTTCAATCCAGACTTGAAATTTATTTCGATGTATAGAGAACTTCGAGGAGTAGATGTTTGAGCAATGGACATTTGACTGAATATTATTTGAAAATATCTCGGGTAAATCTGTTTTTTTTTTTTTTTTTTTATTTTCTGATATATAAGTATCAATGACAGGAATATCAGTGAAATCAAAAAGCTTGCAGAATGTATTTTTATTATCCCATAATGGCTGATTTATGTTTCTATATTAATTTACTGTGTTTGCAGGTCCTGAGAGAAACCGCCCAAATGCATGTAAACAGAAATGCAAATTGTTTAGAGCCATGTATAAGGCAGTTTGCCAATGCCTTTGAAAGCATGACTGTAAGTTGAAACTTAAATACATGTACATGTATCTTAAACTTTTTTTGCAGACAATTTTGAAAACTTTCTTTTATAACAGAAATGACAAGCATTAATTTATACCAAATAATCCAGAGTTTTAACAACTCTTTGGAGATGAGCTTTTGAAAACATTGTGGAGAAAAGAGAAAATTGTCTTCTTTGCCCATAATGTTTTCTACCCTTTCAAGGACAAATCCAACCATTCAAGCTTTATTTAATTCATTGCTCACATATGCTATGGATTTGGACAAGTCCAAAATTTTGTTGTGTAGTAAAGAGTTAAACAGAGTTAATCCTTATCATTGAAATACATGTTAAAGCATTCTTGCTAAAGGAGAAATTGTTACATAAAATTTATCCTTATGCTACATTGTTTACAGAAGTGGTCTGCTACAATACAGTAAGTCCTTTGCAGGAGGAAGTGAATTAACCCTTTATGGCACAGTCCTGAGTTTTAGCGACCCTGAGGTGGAGGCTTTTGAAAACACTGTGGGAAAGGCAGAAAATGCTGGTAACCAGCATTTTCTGCATTCCCCACAAAGTTTTTCACCCTTTCAAATACAAATTCTGTCATTTGAGCTGCATTGAATTTGTCATCTGCATGTACTTTCAATTTGGACGAGTCTAAAATTTTGTAGTTTGGAAAAGAGTTAAGGATATTGTTGTAAAGTTTTGTGACAGTTGTTCACATTTCTTAAACTTTGTTGGAATGGAAGTTATATAACATATTCTACAATGTTTTTCTTCATAAATTAAATAATTTTCTTCTTATGCATTTTACCATTTGCCTTCAGGTAGCAAGTAATGTTTGATTTACAACAACTTTTGTTGATGACTTACATAAAATCTGGTTGTGAGTTTAACCTGTATCATAGTGTTGTCATATCATCTTATTCACCTTCTGGTGTTTTTCCTGAACTCAAAAGCTGGAATTTAACCTGATACTATAGGAATATTACTTTAAATTTCACACCTTAAAGTATTACACAATAACATTGTGGGAAAAGGAGCAAATGTTTGTCACAACTAATTGCCCTTTTTCCCACAATGATTGCAATATCCTTTGAATCTTTAATTTTCCATGCTCTCAAATGTTATGTAGTGTCTTAAAATAACTTACACAGTAATGTGTTATCAATGAAATTAGCTGTAAAGTTTGAATCTTGTTTCCTTGTGTCTACTTGTGTTGGTGAGTTGCTATTCTGTTTATGCTTTGTTTTTGTAGTAAGGGTTTTTTGGGCAATAGAACACTATTGTCTGCAGTAGAATACAGTATAAGTCATGGTTCTATTACAGTTAGAGGAGAGGAAAACACCAGATTCAGACACCTATCCTCCAATAACAAATCATTTACAACATTCATTTATACCTGGTCTTTATCCTGGAACATTCCAAGACAGCTACATACCATTTCCTAGGACATGTGGGGCTAGGTTTAATTCAACAGGTAAGTCTAGTAAAACACTTTACTGAACAACAAATCCAAAGCTTTCTCAAATGATAAATGTTGCCAAATAAGTGGAATTTGTCTTTAAAAAGGGTAGAGAGTATTTTGGGAATAGAAAACGATGCTAGTTACCGACATTTTCTCTTTGGACCACAATGTTTTTCAAAGCCGTCTTCTTTCAGGTGTTCATCATGCATTCTAAATTCTGCTCTCTTTCTTATAGCTGAAAAAGTTTAACCTTTTTTTTTTGGGGGGGGGGGGGGGGGGCTGTCACATCACACATACTGTCATGAACAATAAACATACAATCTATGCACATGCAATAGCTCATTTTCAGAAGCTCACTGGTTGGACAGAAGGCTGTTAAACCAGAGGTTTTGAGTTTGAATCTTGGCCAGGGCTATGTCCAAAGACTGATGAAAATCACTCATACAGGACTCTTTCTCACTGTAATATATGGTTTTGACTTTGTTTATGGAGGAAAACAGCAAATGACATGCAGAGGGTGTAGCACCTTTAAAGAAACAATTGGAATCCATGGGTAGATAAAGTAGCTGCTATGACATAATTGAAACACTGTTGTATAGAGCTTTATACACCAAATAAACAAGGTTGACTTTTAAGGGTTTTTTTGTATACTGTATTCTTCAGAAAATCTTTGAAATTATTATGATTTTAGTCTAAAATTTCTTCTTTAAGGATTTCTTGTTTGTTTTGGAAGATCAAGAGAAGCCAATAAAGGAAGGGATAAAACTCCGAAGTAAGTTAGACTGGTTTCAACAAGTAATGATGAGAGAAAGACAAGTTATTCAGTGGTGTTTGCTTTGAATTTATACACATGCTAGATAGAGCGTAGTGCAATGTAGAAAATGGTTTGCTTGACTCTTTGCCAAGCCATGGTACCAAGTCCACAGTGTACAGGACTTGAGAACAGGGGATCATGGCTGTAATCCTGAGCTTGGCCATTTTCTTTTTGAGGGATGATGATAGTCATTCATTCCTCTCTCACCACTGATCATTGTTTCATTGATGGTTATGTGGGAAAGCAGCCGGTGACTTGGAAAGAATATTGTGCGAAGTGCTGGTTAAAGATAATCCAAGAAAGCATGGATAGGTGCACTGGCAGCCCTGATAGAACTGAAACAATGTTGAAAACGGCATTAAACACCATACAATCAATCAGTGCTGAGCTGTTTTCCACAAGACAAATTTCAGATGCTTCCAAATTCAAACATCTGCAGACAACAAATTCAAATTTCGTACAAATGAGCTTAAGTTCTGTGAAAGGGTAGAAAGCAATGTTGGAATAGGAGAAAATGCTGGTTACCAGCATTTTCTCCTTTTCCCATAATGTTCTCAGAATCTTTCTGTCAGTTTTCTACCCATCAAAGACAAATTCAATCATTTAAACCACATTTAAAGTGTTGTCCGAAAAAGCGTTCAAGTTGAATAAGTCTACATTTTTGTCGTATGGTAGAGAATTAATGTAGGCTGGACTGTATGTAGACTTGTTGGTGTACACAAACCTTGGTCATTGGTGAAAATCATTATTACAGAATTTAATCCTCTTACCACTGACATTGTGTCACTCTGGTACAATCAGACATCATGACCATATTGTCATATTTCAGGGCTTTGTCAGATCTAACAGCTTTGACCGCCACAAATAGAGTGAGGTCTGCACAAACATCGGGATTTCCGACAATGTTTTCTAGAAGTCCACCGACGCCAAAACAAGACATAATGTCTGTCAGTAACTATTATATGCCCAAGGTTGGTAACTAAGTATTTTTAAAGTTATTTAATTCTGTGTTTGTAAGACCGTGAGAAAGAACGCTTTTGAAAAGATGTGAGAAAAGAAAAAAAAATCCTCAGAACCAGCATTTTCCCCATATTGTTTTCTACCCTTTCATGTACAGATGGAATCATTATCCCCTCAATTAATTTGCCCACTGTAAATTCTTTCAATATGGATGATTATAAGATTTTCTGGTCTAGTAAAGCTTTACTTATTTCCAAAAGACCTCTTTGTGAAAGGCCTGAGAATAGAAGTTTATTGATTATTTTAGGTTTTTAGCTCCACTGGCCGAAGGCCAGCGAGCTATTGTCATGGCGTTGTGTCCGTCGTGCGTCCGTCTGTCCGTCCGTTCGTCCGTTTGTCCGTGCGTGCGTCCGTAAACTTTTTCTTTAAAAAACTTCTCCTCAGAAACTATTGACTGGATTTTTACCAAATTTCACAGGAATGTTCCTTTGGTGGTCCTCTTTCAAATTCCTTCAAATAATTGTGTTCCATAAAGAATTCTGGTTGCCATGGCAACCAAAGTAAAAAACCTTTAAAAATCTTCTCCTCCCAAACCGCTATTTGGATAGCATTATTATTTTGCAGGAATGTTCCTTAGATACAGGTTTACAGAATTCCTTTTAAAAAAAATGATCTGTCAAAAAACATGGCTTTTATGGGAGACTCATTTTCCTTTTATGGTATAAAGTAAAATCTTTGAAAAATTTCTTCTCTAAAACTATTCATTGGATTTCATTGTTGTTTTGCAGGTAAGTTCCTATGGTGGTTGTCTGCCAAATTGTTTCTATGGTGGTTGTATACCAAATTCCTTTTAAAAAAATGATACGCCTAAAAACACATTTTTTTATAGACAAGGCTTATATTTCAAAAAAATGTTCTTCTCCAAAACTATTTATTGTGTTAGTTTTATCGACTAACAAAGAAAAAGGAAGAAAATTGGATTGACTTGACCTAGTCAGGGCTGTCCTATTTAAGCCCACACATTTTCCTTGGTATTAAGATCACAATTTACTCCAATGATATGCTATTAGTTAGTACTAGTAATGAAATATCACTGGCCATAAATAAGATAAAAGCTTGAGCACCTTTCACAACTTGAGCTTTTCAATTTTGCCTTATTACTAAGCCTGAGTAACCATGCCAAGATAAAAAAGAAAAAATATTTTAATAACAAAACCCCCATGTTGTAGGTACTTTATAGTCCTTTTGATATAGAACAAGAGAACCTCTGCACTTTTATTAGTTCTGGTAAAGGTTTGTTGACCTACTAATGAGTAAATGCAGAGTGGACAGAGAAGGGGTGTAAATCCTGGTGACCTGGTACACAGTGGGACAGGGCTTTACATTTGTGATAAGGCATTAATGTTACCCAGTCAAACTGATCCCGCAACTTTAGTACACCAGAATTAATCTGTGCCCTGGAGCAGGACATTTGATTTATGTAAATGCATTTGTAGACCATTTTGTGTTGTTTGCCACAGAAGACATTCTAACTGTGAAAAGTTGATTATTAGTGATTAGGTGTTCATTGTATGCCAGCATATTTCATTCTATCTGGTGTATTGATGTAAGTTGATCTATATTGCTATAACATTCATTCATTTGCCCTCCTAGCTGTTCTTTTAGATTACCCCTTTACCACACAATCACAACTTTTAACGACCCTGAGAAAGACATATTTTCTATATTTTGATGTTTCCCCACCCAAAATGGTTTGTGAAAGGACCTGTTGCAGACAACATATCTTCAAATTAGTAAGACATATATAAAAAAGGATAGAAATTATTGTGGGAAACTAAGAAAATGCTGGTTACCATTTTTTTCTTCTTTTCTCACAAGTTTTTACCATACCTTTTTTCTTTAGTGAGCTAAAATGCAGGATTGAATGGTAATTGTTAAAAACTTCTTTTCGCCATTATAGAAATATCAGGCCTGTGGAGCGATACAGGCCCTCAAGCGCCTCTAGTTGTTTTCCTTACCTAAAAATATATCCTGGAATTAGAAATGAGTATGTTCAAAATTAACATTGTTTAACCTTTTACCACACAGTCCTGAGTTTTTACAACCCTGAGGATGAAGGCTTTTGAAAACATTGTGGGGAAAAAGGAGAAAATGGTGGTTACCAGCATTTTCCCCTTTTCCCACAATGTTTTCTGTTCTTTCAACAACAAATTTCAACTTTGGAGTCACATTTATTATGGTGTCTGCAAATGCTTTCAATTTGGACAAGTCTAAAATTCATTGTTTAGTAAAGGGTTAAAGCAAGAGAGAAAAAAAAAAACACTATTATTTCAGTTAAAACCTGAAAGCATGTAGAATGGCCTGGCTCAGAATTTTTTCAGCTGTGTAAACATAGATAAATTACTCATCTATATGGTGTAAGGAATAAGAAACTCGATGGATTTGTCCTCATTTAAAACCGGAAAGGACAACTGTGGTTTCTTTGAAGGCTGACCAAAACTGAAGTGCATTTTCTATCCGTTGTAATCTGTGCAACCATGCAGCTGTCAAGGGCAACATTTGGCATGAAGATACAAGAGTGATTATAGTTTCATAAAATAAAGATGAAATGGGTTAAAACTGGCTGAAAATGAGTATAGATGTATCGAAAATAGCAATCATATTGAGGATATTTCCACACAAGCCAGTTGGGGAGTCAATTGTCTTTTGGTTTGATACACTGATGGAAAAATGGTGGAGTTTTGATGAAATGCTAAGATAAATGGTTTTTACTGTCTTTTGTGTTTAACCCTTTTACCAAATGCCAAATTTTTAGACTTGTCCAATTTGAAAGCATTTGCAGACAGCAAATTAAATGTTGTTCAGATGATGATATATGTCTGTAAAAGTGAAGCAAACATTAGGGGAAAAGGAAAAAATACTGGTCACCAGCATTTTTTCCTTTTCCTAAAATGTTTTCAAAAGTCTTCCCCATTAGGGTCATGAAAAGTCGGGATTTTGTGGTAATTTTATCACTCTATGCATCATATTGCAGCGAACCTGTGTCTGGATTTCATAGTATAAATAATGGTGTCAGAGAACTTCAATTTTTCAGCAAAGGTCAAGAAAGTCAAGAAATCAGAAGGAGATCACAGATCATAAATTTAGAAATGGAGACAAGGCCGTAAAGAAAGAGAAGAAGCTTGTCAAACTTGATCCAGTCAGAGTCTATGATAGTGAATGTCTTCTCAACATACACAGGGACCTTGGGGAAAAATACAGGTGGGTTCAGCCTTTACCAGGTGACTTTTAGCTTGGCTGTTACTGAAGAAAATGTCAAGGTATTATTGTAGTCTTGGCTTCGTTGCCATCTTGCAAATATTTGGACATCTTCACAAAACTTTGGCATTTTATAACATCTCTGTCATTACTGAAGACGTTTCCTTCAGACTTGGACAAGGTGTTCACTATCCAAAGGGGAACCCATACAACAAGGGCAGGTAACCATCAAAATATTTCTGAGACAGTTATGCCCATTTTTTGACTGAATTTTCACTGAGAATCAAGCAACTGCAGCAGAGCATTGGCACCAGCATGCGGTGCTCTTGTTTTTTTTAGATTTGTCTATACTGAAAATATTTACATACAACAAATTAATTGATGTTCAAATGATGCAATTTGTCTTTGGAAGGTAAGACAATATTGTGGAGAAAGAGAAAAAGGCTGATTGCTGACATTTTCCCCTTTTTCCTACAATGATTTCAGAAGCCATTTTCTGAAGTGCTGTGACAACATAGGATTTTTTCGTAAAGGGCAAAAACTTTACAGGTTTCAAATGATCAGGTTTCAAATGATCTACTATATGCAGCAGACAACTTTTCTGAACCTTGTGATTGACACATTACCACCTACAGATTGTTATTATTCACTGTGAGGTGACCACTGTTGTGACAAGAGGCACTTGTAATTTCACATGAGCCATGCTCTGTGAAAAAAGGAGTTTAATGCATCTGCAAACAGTTTCCACTCAGCCTGCCCAGTTTGTGCAGGCTTACCTGGGTTGAATCTGTTCGCTATCGATCAATTTTCTGGATGTCCACGAACCAAAGTAAATCATGATTTAGTCGGTTGTTTGACAAAATGGATT
Source organism: Tridacna gigas (assembly GCA_945859785.2). Lineage (NCBI taxonomy): Eukaryota > Metazoa > Mollusca > Bivalvia > Cardiida > Cardiidae > Tridacna > Tridacna gigas. The sequence goes on from OX244034.2 coordinate 31,069,295, forward strand.
TTTATGGATCCATAATTATGTGATGTCCTGCTTGATACTTGCATCACAGAGATGCATTAAACCCCCTTTGTCTAGAGCATGGCTCACATAGTAATGTATTAACTTCTCATGCAGTTTTGCACTCATTTTCATTGTAGACCTGCATACTGTTAGCTCACCGGAGCACAAAGTGCTCAAGGTGAGCGTTTGTGATCGAGCTGTTCGCGGTGTCTGTCATGTGTCATCTGGCGTCTGTCGTGCATCGTTCAGACGTCAACAATTACCTTGTGTGCACTCTAGAGGCTACATTTTCAGTCATATACTCATGAAACTTGGTCAGAATATCAATTTGGGTGTTTACTCTGTGACATTATATCTTTGTCTTACATCAAAGTAATTTTAACATGCAATGTTCATTGCAGCACTGATATCTCTGATGTTGAGGCCATGTGCAATCACAATAAAGAAGAGGCTGCCGCAGTGGGAAGGAAAGATTTAGTAAAGGTATCTTACATAGCTTTTATGTTTTACTCTTTACCAGGTGACTGATTTTCTTTAGACCTGTCAGTTACAAGGCATTTTGCCATCCACAAATTAAATGTGATTCAAATGATTGGGATTGTCTTTGAAAGAGTGGAAAAGGTTGTTGCAATTGGAGAAAATGCCCAACATTTTCTCCTTTTCTTTTACCAACAAAGTTTTCAAAGGCCTGCTTCTTTCTCTGGGTTGTAAAAATATGGGATTGTTTGGTAAAAGTTTATACTGAAACGTTAACTCTTTACCAAAAGTTTAAATTTTAGACTTGCCCAAATTGAAAGCATTTGCAGAAGACAACGCAGAAGTGACTTGAAAATTGAAATTTGTTTTCAGACAGGTAACAACATTTTTGAAAAAGGAGAAAATGCTGGTTACCAATATTTTCTCCTTTTCCCACAATGTTTTCAAAAGCCCCTTCCATCAGGGTCTTTAACCCTTTCCCAAACAAGCCCTGTTTTTCATGTGTCTGGAGTACACGTCTTTTGAAAACACTGTGGGAAAAGGAGAAATTGCTCGTAACGAGCAATTTCTCCTTTTCCCGCAGTGTTTTCTTTCCTTTTGGAGAACTTTCTGTCATTTTCATCAAATTCAAAATTGTCATCTGCAAACTCTTTCAATTTGGACCAGTCTAAATTTTATCGTTTGGGAAAGGGTTAAAAGTCAGGATTGTTTGATATACACTGTCCGCTTTTTTGCTTGATATTGTGACCCTAGTAGCCTTGAGACTTTTCAGTAATTTGGTTTTACATTACAGACTGATGTCCTTGATTTCAATATGTTGATACTCTGTAGGTTTAAATCACTATGTATTGTCAGTATTCTGGGAAGATTGACTATATGAGATACAACCCTTTACCAAATCATCCAGTCTTCTATTGACCGTGAGGAAGAAAGCTTTTGAGCACTTTTTAGGAAAAGGGACAATTTTCCTACAGAATTTCTTTTGACTATTCCCATTATTTAAACAGACTGTCAGCTGTCATCTCCATATGCTTCCAAATGGACAAACCTAAAATTTTGTCATCTACTTATACCCCCCAAAACTCTGTTTGGGGGGTATATAGGAGTCAGCTTGTCGGTCGGTCGGTCGGTCGGTCCGTCCGTCCGTCGGTCGGTCGGTCTGTAGCTTTTTGTCCGCTCTATTTCTCATAAACTACTGGACGAATTTTATTCAAACTTCACAGGTAAACTCAGTATCAAGCAGAGATGTGCATATGAAATGTTGGTTATGGTTCATTGATTTTTCACTGAGTTATGGCCCTTTCATGAAATTTCTTGTCCGCTCTTTTTCTCATCAACTATTGGACAGATTTGGTTCAAACTACACAAATAGACTCAGTATCAAGCAGAGATGTGCATATCCTATTTTGGTTATGGTTTATTTAGGTTTCATGGAGTTATGGCCCTTTGATGATTCTGGACAAATTTCTTTCAGACTTCATGGATAGACTTTGCACTCAGCAAAGATGTGCATGTCATAAATTGTTCTTAGTTAATTATACCCCCCAAAACTCTGTTTGGGGGGTATATAGGAGTCAGCTTGTCGGTCCGTCCGTCGGTCCGTCGGTCCGTCCGTCCGTCCGTCGGTCAGTCAGTCTGTAGCTTTTTGTCCGCTCTATTTCTCATAAACTATTGGACGAATTTTATTCAAACTTCACAGGTAGACTCAGTATCAAGCAGAGATGTGCATATGAAATGTTGGTTATGGTTCATTGATTTTTCACTGAGTTATGGCCCTTTCATGAAATTTCTTGTCCGCTCTTTTTCTCATCAACTATTGGACAGATTTGGTTCAAACTACACAAATAGACTCAGTATCAAGCAGAGATGTGCATATCCTATTTTGGTTATGGTTTATTTAGGTTTCATGGAGTTATGACCCTTTGATGATTCTGGACAAATTTCTTTCAAACTTCATGGATAGACTTTGCACTCAGCAAAGATGTGCATATCATAAATTGTTCTTACTTAATTATTTGGTTAACCCTTCACTAGACAATCCTCACTTTTATTGACCTTTAGGTGAAAGGCATTTGAAAACATTTTTTGGAAAAGGAGAAACCAGCCTTTTCTCTTTTTTCCATGTTTTCTTCCCTTTCTGATACAAATCACATCATTTGAGTATCATTTTATTGTCGTCTGCAATTGCTTTGAACTTGGACCTTTTTTGTCGTTTGGTCAAAGATTAAAGGAGAAGTAAAGTGTAAGGGTGCTATTTGGGTATGGTTAATTACCTGGAATTGGGTTCCATCAAATTGTACCAGTTTATACAGGGGCACTGCAGGTCAAACACAGGAAGTGGCAGGGCTAATAGAATTTTCTGAAAAACTTCCATTAACCCTTTATCGCACAATCCCAAGTTTTAGAGACCCTTAACAAGAGGCCTTTTGAAAATGTTACGGGAAAAAGAGAAAATGCTTGTGACCAGAATTTTCTCCTTTCTCCACAATGTTTGTTACCCTAACAAGGACGAATTTTGTCATTTTAGCCACCTGTAACATGTCTGCAACTACTTTCAAACTGGACAAGTCTAAAATTTCATCGTGTGGTAAAGAGTTAATTACTGTCTGGTACTTTGTTCCATCATGACCTCAGTTCTTTGTTAGTTTGGTGTTTTACACTGACTTGAACATTATCTCAGTGATATATCATGGTAGCCAGTACAAATATCCATGCATTCCCAGAGTTTCTTTAACCCTTTCCCAAACGACAAATTTTGGACTGGTCCAAATTGAAAGAGTTTGCAGACGACAATTTCAAATTTGATGAAAATGGCAGAAAGGTCTCAAAAAGGGTAGAAAACACTGTGGGAAAAGGAGAAATTGCTCGTTACGAGCAATTTCTCCTTTTCCCACAGTGTTTTCAAAAGACTTGTACTGCAGACACATGAAAACCAGGGCTTGTTTGGGAAAGGGTTAACCAGTAATTTGCATGACATTTTTTCCAAGCCACTGGCTGCTTTCCCATATAAACATAGTCAAAGCAATGCTCAGCAGTGAGAGAGGAAGGAATCCTATTGAAATGACCCATCAGTTCTTGGAAAGAATTTTGCCAGCCAGGTAGTGACTTAGGGACCCCTTGGGTTTCAAGCCCTGTACTTTACCAGGCTTCTCTTCATGTCTGATGCACTTTTTGTGTATGTCCTGTCATTTGGAAATAATTATACCCCCCACAACGAAGTGGAGGGGGGTATACTGGAATTGCCATGGCTGTCCGTCCATCTGTCCGTCCGTCCGTCTGTAGACACAGTTTTGTCCGGAGCTTTTTTCCTACAGTTTTTCAAGTACTGCACTGAAATTTACACATAATGTTTGGGTACATATGAAATTGTGCATGTGCAATTTTCACGACCTTGCTGCCATTGGCTGCCGAATTATCTCCCCTTAAGCTTGTTGCCCTTTGTAAATTTTAACTATGGATTTTTGTCCAGGGCATAACTTTCAAAGTATAGAAGCTTATGACTTCAAACTTCATACACAGATAGATCACTATAAGGCGAAGTGCAGTGTACAAGAACCATAACTCTATTCCATTTATTTTTTGGGTTATTGCCCTTTGTAAGGTTTAACTTTGGATATTTGTCCGGGGCATAACTTCTGAATCATGTAAGCTAGTGACATCAAACTTCATATACAGATAGACCACATTAATGAGAAGCACAGTTTACAAGTGCCATAACTCTTTTCCCACTTTTTTTTTTCAACTCTTATTTTTTTACGAAACCATTCTGCATTCTGTGACAAATAGCTGTTTTGTGACAAGGAGCTGGTGGGGGGTATGATCACTTTTAGTGATAGCTCTAGTTAAATAAAATTTCCAAGAGCGATTCGGTTCGGAGGTTGCTTTCGTTAGTTTCCGTACTGTATAAGTAAGATGTAGAGTCTGGTCAAAAACATTGCATGAAAAGACATTTGTTGTCTGCAAAACCTTTTCATTTAAACCAGTCTCAATTTGTCCAACTGGTAAAAAAAAATGTATCAAGTAAGTTTTATTCTCTCCAAGTCTTCAGTCTGTAACAAAGAGTAATTCTTTGGCAAGAAGCCATTGCAGGATATTCATCACCTTCAGTGATAGCTCTGGTATAATTGAATCTCCTGTCACTTATTTTGCATTCCTGTGACATTAATCTGTTTTGTGACAAGGAGCTATTGGGGGGTATGATCACGTTTAGTGATAGCTCTAGTTTTATCAGTTTTAGTTATTTACAAGCAGCTAGTGCACCTACTCAAAAATTCACACTGCTTACATAGTTGTATGCTGAATAATTTTTCTGAATATATCATTACATCGTAATACAGAACTAACAGGGTTCTAGATAAATGGAAGAAATCTTACTTAACCCTTTACCACACAATCCTGACTTTTAACGACCCTGAGGAAGAAGCCTTTTGAAAACATTGTGGGAAAAGGAGAAAATGCCGGTAACCAGCATTTTCTCTTTTTCCCACAATGTTTTCTACTCTTCCCAACAGAAATTTGAATTTTTGATTCACATTTATTTTGTCGTCTGCAAATACTTTCAATTTGGACGAGTCTAAAATTTTGTCGTTTGGTAAAGAGTTAACTCTTTACCAAACAACAACAATGTAGGCTCGTCCAAATTGAAAGCATTTGCAGATGACAGTGTAAAGGTGGCTCAAATGATGGAATTTTGTTTGGTAGGGTAGAAAACATTGTCAGAAAAGGAGTAAATGCTTGTTACCAGCATTTTTTCTTTTTCCCACAATGTTTTCAAAAGGCTTCTTTCTCAGGGTCTTTGAAACCTGGGATTGTTTGTTACAGGGTTTAAAAATACTCTTTTTTAAGAATTAATGCTGTTCACAAAACATTTAGAGGTGAGATCTTTAGGTACTTGAAATGTGTATAGTAAGTGATTTTTGTCGATTGTTATCATAATGTTTTAATGGAAGTGTATACTGGAATCAGCTTAGCAGTCTGTCTGTGTTTCTCTGAACAGTTACAAAGTTTTGATGTCATTGTTTTGTAACTAAGTATAATTATTAACCACAACTTGTAGATGAGCAAGATGTAATTTTTAGGTGTCTTGTTTTGAGCATTGAAGACTTATTGTGTGTGGGACTAAGACAATTTGTGTGAAATGCACAATTATCAGTAGGTCTGAACCTCTGTCTTCTCTGTCAAGCAAAGGGCAGTGGTATGAAGACACCTGTTGTGACAGTTTTAGTTATTATTGATTTTTATGATGTTTTAGCTGTGGTCATTAGTGCAGATCATGAAAAATCCAATTCTTAATCCCAGTAAAAACCCAGATGATGGACCCCCTTGGGCAAAAAATACATTTGGACGACCTATGCTTGAATCTCTGTGAGTACTATCATACTATGTACTTTAATGGAATATTGCTTACTTTAATTCCTTACCAGGTGACAAAAATTTTAGACTCTTCTACATTTAAAGTGTTTGCAGACTAGAAGCTGAATTGTATTTCAAATGATGGGATATGTCTTTGAAGGAAAAGGAGAAAATGCTGGTTACAGGTATTTTTTCATTTTCACATATTGCTTTCAAAAGCGTCCTTATTTTGGGTTAATATACTGGAATCTTTGAAAAATTGTTAAATGTCTATTACTCACTATGATAACTTTATTTAACTATCCACTGTACAGGTGAATTCAGACTTTCAACGAGAATATGTGCACCTGTACTTTTCACTATGGTTGTTCGACTGTAATGTGATGTATTGCCCTTTGTAAATATTTTGCTCAGCTGTTTTCAAAAAAAAAAAACGTCAAGGTATTGTCATATCCAGGTGTTGTGGTCTGTGTCGTTAGACTGATCATCATCTGCATCGTCATCGTCGTGCAAAACTGACATTTTCAAAAACTCTGTCATTACTGAAGATATTTATTTCAATCTTGGACAAGTTGTTCACTATCATAAGGGGAATCCATACAAAAAAGGCAGGCAACCATCACAATATTTTTGACACAACTTTATGCCCCTTTTTAGCTCGGCTGTTTTCTAAGAAAACAACAAGTTGTCGTCACAGCCCTAGCATCATCTATGTCATTGTCTGTGTCATGTAAAAACTTTGACATGTTGATATATTCTGTTATTACTGAAGATATGTACTTCATGGTTGGACAAGTTGTTCACTATCAAAATGGGAACTCGTACAACAGAGGCAGGTAACAATCAAAATATTTTTGACACAGTTATGCCCCTTTTTTGACTTAGAATTTTCACTAAAAATAAAGCACTTGCAGCTGCACTTAGGCACCCGCATGGGATGCTCTTATTTGACTTTGATTTTTACTGAAAATCAAGCAACTGCAGCTGAGTGTTGGGTACTCTCATGCGGTTCTCTTGTTTTCTGATTCAGTTACGAGGCAACCAGCGAGAGGTATTCCCTTGGCTTGTGACATTGCTAGTTGGCACAGTCTACACGTGAGCCATGCTCTGTGTAAAGGGGCTTAATGCAGTTGCAAAAAGTATCGACCCATATCAGCCTGTCTGTCAGTGCAGGCTGACATGGATCAATACTTTTTGCCATTTGTTAATTTTCTGCATATTCAAGGACCATTGTAATTAATGATGCAGTTGACTGTTAAACAAATTGGATTTTATGGATCCATAATTATGTGATGAGTTGCTTAGTATAATACATCTTTTTGCCAGAGCATGGCTCATGTTGTTCTTTTCAGTAGCAAGTGTTGCACATACAAAAGATTCTAACTGATTTATGAGAACCTTTACTTTCATTTTGTTTCAGTATGAGCTATTACATGAGCATACATGACATTCAGACACTTGCAATGCTGTGTGTTGTATTCTGGGATAGAACTTGTATCAACACATCTCAACCTGTCCAACAACAGCCTGGCTTATCAAAGTCTGCTTCTAAAGCATCTTTGGACTATACTCCAGCCAATGTATGTATTATTGATTTGAATAAGGAATTGTTGTTGAAAGATTATTATAGTGTTATAGTAACACTGTTCCTTCTGATCTTGCGATTTTCACAACCATGAGGAAGTAGGCTTTTTTTAAAAAAAAAAAAAAAAAAAAAAACATTGTGGGAAAAGGAGAAAATGCTAATAATCAGCATTTTTCTTTTCCCACAATGTTTTTTACCCTTTGAAAGCTTTTTGGCTGTTTTTCTTACTTGAAAACATCCATTTCATTAATTAACCGTTTACCAAACAATCCGAACTCCTAACAATCCTGATGAAAAAGGCTTCTGAAACCGTTGTGGGAAAATGAGAAAGTGTTGGTAACCAGTATTTTCTCATTTTCCTACTTTGTTTTCTATACTTTCTAAAGCACTTTGTTGTCTGCAAATGCTTTCAATTTGGACAAGTTTAAAATTTTGTTGTCTATAGTAAGGAGTTAAAGTTGAATCTTGTCACATGGACATAAAAGCCATAAACGCAAGTCATGATGTTAATGATTTAATATGTTCTTTGGGTCTGTATTCACAAACAAATTTTAGAGATTGTGTCTATTCTGACTTTGAGGACTGGCTATCTGATTGGCCTACACAGGATGTCTAGGCCAATCAAATGGCTGTCTTTGAATTTGGGAACTAGAGTTTAATCTAATTTAAGACTGATTTTGAATAATACCCCTTACAGTGTAAATTTGAAGAACTGATTGTCACCATCATTTCTAATATTAAGTAAAAAAAAATCCGTCTGAAATATTACACTCCTCCATACTGACAGTATCAGGCAGGTGATAATTCTAAATTGATAACAAATGAGCTGAACTTCTCTGGTAGGGCAGAAAGATCGTGGGAAAAGGAGAAATTGCTTGTTAGAAGCAATTTCTAATTTTTCCCACAATGTTTTCAAAAGCATTCTTGAGGATTATAAAATTCTGGATTGTTTTGTTAAAGGTTAAGCCATCAAAATTTAATGACATTTTCAGTAAGCAGGAAAGACACATACATGTACACTGCAGATTGAAGGCTTTTTCATTGGCCAAAATATGTGAAATATGAAAGGGCCTTGGTCTAAGGTTAATCTTTTAGTTCTGTACAGGATAATCTTAATTTTCACTTTTTGTTACAGCACCATGTCCTGTCTTCAACTTGCTTAGAGACATAGAGTTATGATCATTGTAGGTCTCTCATAATTTGTTTTCTAACAGTAATTCTTTGTTTCATATATGTAGGTCATGGTTGGCGCCTATAAGACTTTAGTTCATTCTTAAGCGAGTTTGTTCTCACATTTTCACTTTTATTAACTCTTTACCAGACAGTAAAATTTTGAACACATTCAAATTGATCGCAGGTAAAGACAAAAAATGAAATGTGGCTGAAATAACTGAATGTCTGAGAGAGAAGTAGAAAACAATATGAAAAAATGAAGAAAATGCTGTTTACTAGAATGTTCTCCTTTTCCCACTGTTTTTAACAGTCTTTGCTTCTCCTTGAGGCCTGTAAAAACTGTGTGACAAAGGGTAAATTTCATGTATGTAGAGCTTGGATGTTTATTGTATTAAATGGATAAAAGAAACATATGGTACACATTTTATGTGATAGCTGCTGAACTGCTCAAGATAAAATCATGAAAATTGGGCAGTGTGTAGTCACATTATGATCAAAGTTTGGTTGAAAACCCTCATTTCTAACAAGAAGTCAAAATTTTGAAACTAAACAGTTAAACAACATTCTAGTGTGTAAAATGTTTATCCTGTTTTTTTTTTGTTATTATAGTTTCTAGCTCAACCGATTTCATATTTCTTTGTTAAAAAAATCTGGATTTTAATGACCAGGAGAAAAAAAGCTTTTGAAAAACTTCTTAGAAAAGGATAAAATGTTTTTGGGTTCAAGCCTCAAGATAGTCATATTAAAGACCACATTTCAGTGGCTTCCTTCCCCAGAACCCAAGATTTAACAACTGTATGTTTTCATTGTGGAAAAAGTTTAGATAAAAATACTGGTAACCATTTTGTTGGCTGGTAAAGAGTTAATGATTGGAAGGTTCCTAAATTTAAATTTTAGCTTTGTATTTGTCGAATATGTCAATACTTTCTTCTTTACATCTTTAGACAGTCAACATATGGAAGTGTAGAGGGGGCATGCAAGGAAAAATATTACCTTGTGGTCAGGACTTGATAACTTGTGCCCATAAATGAATTATGTTGTGGCCTAGAGACAAATAATTATGGCCACAAGATACTATTTTTGGACACAGGATATTATTTCATGGTCTCAAGACAGTCATCCATTGAAAATGAGTCACAGACTCTGTGATTTTTTTTTCATTGGATACTTATGTAATAGCTACAAGATATTAAGTCATAGCCATGAGATAGTTAACTCTTTACCAAACAACAACATTGTAGACTATTCCAAATTGAAAGCATATGCAGAAGACAAAATAAAGATGACTGAAAAAAAAAAAAGATTTTTTTTTCAGGAAGGGTAGAAAACATTTTTGGAAAAGGAAAAAATGCAGGTAGCCAATGTTTTCTCCTTTTCCCGCAATGGTTTCAAAATGGTCTCTCTCTCAGAGTTGTTAAAAGTTAGGATTGTGTGGTAAAGGCTTAAGTCATGGTCACTAAAGTTAAGTTGTAACCACAATTTATTTTCTCATGGTCCCATCTATATCCCTCTATGCTGCCATAAACAACCAACTATTGTCAGATTCATACTAATTAAAATTCCAAGACTGGCAACACCTTTGACTAGGTCTTAGCCCTTTACCAAACAACATTCAACCTGACAGCAAAAGTTCAGATTTATCAAAATTGGATGCATTTGCAGATGACGAATCAAATCTGGCTCTTATAATGGGATTTGTCTTTGAAGTGGTAGAAACCATTGTGGGAAAGGAGATAATGTTGGTTTCCAGCATGTTCTCATTTTCCTATGTTTCTTTAACTCTTTACCAAATGACACAATTTTATACTAGTCCAAATTGAAAGCATTTGCAGATGACAAATGAAAGGTAGGTCAAATGATGATTTCTGTCTTTGATAAGATAGAAAGCATTGTGGGAAAAGGAGAAAATGCTGGTTACCAGCATTTTCTCCTTTTCCCACAATGTTTTCAAAAGCCTCCTCTTTCAGGGTTGTTAAAAGTCAGGATTGTGTGGTAAAGTGTTAAAGATGACAAATGAAATCTGGCTGTTATGGTGGGATTTGTCTGAAATGGTAGAAACCATTGTGGGAAAGGATCAAATTGTTGGTTTCCACAATGTTCCCCTTTTCCCATGATGTTTCCTGAAGGAGTGTCCCTTGGGGTCATTTAAACATAGGAAAGTTGTGTTACAGATTAAATTGAAATTCTAAGATTTAGGCAGCAGATTGGTTGATACTGAAGGTCAGCCAGTCAGGTAGCTAGATGGTCTCAGAATTTAGAATTACAACAAAATATAGAATTATTGGACTATTCAATCTGTGTTGTTTGTCACTCTTTCATTTGCATGGTTTAGTTTTGGTTTTTCTTTGTTTTTATACACTGTATGCTGTTTGTAGACAGAGAAATTTGGGAGCAGCACTGATAGTGGCTGGAATCTCCTGTCTTGTAAGTCCACCCTCATTTAGGGTCCGCTTTATGACCCACTTATTTCTTCTGTTCATTACCTTCATCATTGTCACCAGTTGTATATTGTTAATGTTTGGGCAGACAAATGTTTTTGCACAGAGATGTTTACAGAAAGAATTTTACCAGGAATCATTCATTTTTGTAGTTGCTTATACAATAGCTTAGCACAAAGAAAAGGGAATATTCTTTATCCAATCAAGTTGACAAATTTCAGATCAGAATACCATTTTTTTTTTCTCTGGAGAGGAGCTTTACAAAATGACATTTTTTCTTCACTTTGTATGTTATTATCTTGAAAAGATTTTCCCCTTTCATGAATTGTTTATAGCTGTAGCTCTTTGTTATTCAAAGAATATTTTGTGTAACTCTTTACCAAATGACAAAATTTTAGACTGGTCCAAATTGAAAGCATTTGCAGACAATAAATCAAATGTGGCTCAAAAATTGAATTTTGATTTTGGAAGGGTAGAAAACATTGTGGGAAAAGGAGAAAATGTTGGTTACCAGCATGTTCTCCTTTTCCCTCAGTGTTTTCAAAATGCTTCTTTCACATGGTCGTTTAAAGTTTGGATTGTGTGGTAAAGGGTTAAAAAAAAAGTTCAGATATTTCATTTCAAGTAAGCATCATTGTGCAAGTCATTTCTGTTGGAGTATGTGGGAAGGGACAAGGCATCCTTAAATCTTTACCAAACAATCTCATGTGTTACTGACCCTAAAGATTGAAGCTTTTGAAAGCATTGTGTTAAAAAGAGAAAATGCTGGTAACCAGAATTTTTTCTGTTTTCCACCATGTTTTGTACCCTTTCTAATATTAGAATTATCATTTAAACCACATCTAATTTGTAATCTGCATATACTTTCAATTGGGAAAAGTTTAAATGTTTTGTATGGTAAAGAGTTAAGTAATGCCAAGTTGTTGGGTTCAAAGTAATGCCAAGTTTTTTGGTTCATGGTGTAAGGGGTTTGAATATATCTGTGTTGGATGTTAACACCAAAGCTACTAAACAAATGTACATTTTGAGTTCCATAGAAGGGATCGAAATATTTCAAAGTGAAGGATGATTTAAATAAAATGTATCACAAGTTATGTGTAGATCAGATTGGACCGTTTGATTTTCACAGTCCTGATCTTGCTTTAGGCTGTCTGAAAAAGCACCTTTGTATACATTCATATATCCTTTGGCATGATGGTAAAAAGTTTTAGGCACTTCCAGTTTGAAAGTACCAGAACAATAAAATGGAATCACTATGGACTTTGTGAAAATTAAGAAAAAAATATAGGAAAGGAGAAAATACTAATTTTCATTTTTTTCTCATTTACTTACAATCTACAACTCAAAACCATCATTCAATTAAGTTAACCCTTTCCCAAACAAGCCCTGGTTTTCATGTGTCTGCAGTACAAGTCTTTTGAAAACACTGTAGGAAAAGGAGAAATTGCTCGTAACGAGCAATTTCTCTTTTTCCCACAGTGTTTTCTACCCTTTTGGAGAACTTTCTGTCATTTTCATCAAACTTAAAATTGTCGTCTGCAAACTCTTTCAATTTGGACCAGTCTAAAATTCATTGTTTGGGAAAGGGTTAAGGTAGTATAAACACAGGATTGTGTAAAGGTTTAACCCTTTACCCCAAGCCAGAATTTTAGACTTGTCTGAATTGAAGGCATCTGCAGACAAATCAAATGTGGTTCAATTGATGGGATTTGTCTCTAAAAGGGTAGAAGAGGATGTAGGAAAAGGAGAAAATGCTGGTTCTCGGAATTTTCACCTTTTTTCACAATGTTTTCAGAAGTCTGCTTCAGGGTCATTGAAACTAGTCATTGTGTCGTAAAGGTTTCATTGAGTGAAACATGGACTTGTGCTAGAAATGTACTGTTCAACTTTGACTCAATACTTAATGCCCAAATATGCCTTAACCCTTCACCAAACAATCCTGGGTTTTCACGACCCTGAGAAAGAAGCCTTTTGAAAACATTGTGGGATAAGGAGAAAATGGTGGTAACCAGCATTTTTTTCCTTTTTCCCACAATGTTTTCTATCCTCCCCAAAAACAAAATTTTAATTTTTGAGTCACATTAAGTGGTGTCTGCAAATGCTTGCAATTTGGAAGAGTCTAAAATTTTGTCGTTTGGTAAAGAGTTAAGACAGCAAACTAAAGGGTTAAATGTTGGTCTTCTCATTTTGTTCATCAGCACTGCACGCATATGTTACTTCTTCACCTTTTTTTTCTTTGCTTTTTCATCCATGTAAATAAAAGTCTACCTTACCATTTACTACATGACAACACAACATTTTAGACTAGTCCAAATCGAAAGCATTTGCAGAAGACAGATTAAATGTGACTAAAATAATAGAATTTGTCTCTGAAAGATAAGAAAACATTGTGGGAAAGGGAGAAAATGCTGGTTACCAGCATTTTCTCCTTTTCCCACAATGTTTTCAAAAGGCTTCTTCCTCAGTGTCGTTAAAACTCAGGACTGTGTGGTAAAGAGTTAAACCTCATTCTAGTCACTCCATTTGCTTCATCAAAAGACAAATTAATCAGAAGATATGTTTATTCAACTTTGTACCTTTGTACTTAATGCCATTCCTACTTGCTTTCTGTAGGGTAACCCTTGGAATTTTAAATGTTTGTAAATATTTTCCCACCAGTAAAAGAATCCAACTACTGTATATTTACCCTTATACTGCTAAATAAATGAAATGAAACTTTCAAACCAATAGTAAAATCTACAATAATTCTATTTCAAACTTGATTTTGGAGAAAAGTATCTTATTATCGGACAGTGTAGATCCAAGATCAGACTGCACATACTGTGCAGTCTGATACTGATCTACAGTGTCTGCAAAAGGTAAGTGAGTCGTGCTTAGCAGCTTAAGGGTTAACCCTTAAAGAGCTGAATAAACCAGACACTTTGAGTCTAGAAACAATTGCAATTTCAAGGTTGCTATGGTGCAGAATGTCTCAGCAAAGGGGATAGTATAGACAAAAGATCAGACTGCATGTTTGTGCAGTCTGATCTTGATCCACACTGGCCTAAAAGGTAGCTGGGGTATGAAAGGTGCTTTAAGGGTTAAAATACAGCTCCAGTTAGGTTATTCCTGTGTGCTTTTCTGTACTGCAATCCTCAGATATTTTAAAGTAACAATAGCTGCCAAAAGTAAACAAAGTAGGTGTTAAAATGCATTGAAGTTTAAATCATACCATTTAAAAGCGTAAATTATTGTGAAGATTACAATCCGCTATTGTTTGGTCGGTCCAAATGTCAGTCACTGGCAGAGAAATTAATTTTAAAACTAGGTTAAAAGTTGCCAGGTCATTCTCTCTTTGGTTTATTTTTTGTCTGGTTTTGAAATTCATTTTTCTTCCAGCAACTAACACTTAGACATACCACACAATAGCAGTTTGTCATCTTCACATTACTTTCAATACTTTTAGATGGTATGGTTTTAATTTAAATGCATTTTAAGACCTGCATTATATTTTTGGCCACTATTAGGCCTTAAAAGTAAAGTAGATATTTCCGATCAATAAAAAAAAACCCCTAGCTATTACAGTGTTACCACTGTTTTGTTAGCGTATCTTACAAAAATGTCAAACAGTTTAGAGATTCAAGATCAGATTTAACAGAGTATGCAGTCTAATTTTGAATAGACTCTATCAGCAAGATCAACAATTTGTGATGGGCACTCCCGCAGTAAAATTTCTTAATTCCATTTTTTATGGCTCAACCTGGACTCATTAGTTAGTTAACAGTATATGTATTTAGCTGGGATGCTTTCAAAGTCTTCAGCTGCATTTTTTTCCCAAGAGATTGAGAGTAACAAATGGATAAAAGGGACATTTAAGCACTGTATAACACCTCACAGGCCTAGTCAAAACTCTGCATATAATAGTTTACATATTGCTTTTACAAATGTTACAAATTACATAAACCATTAGGTAGTGCAGTAGCAGCTTACAGCATCTAAAACTATTGCAATGTTTCTCTAATAGTAAAATTACTAAAATCAACAGTCTGTTGATTTTTTGTTATATTTCCTGTACTGTCAATAATATCACTTTCATTCATTCATATCACCTGTATTTTGCCGTGTTACTTCAGTTTGTAGGTTCTTACAGATTTTTTATGTACCATACTGAGCTCATGCGTTGATGTAACTTGATAATGTTCAATGACATTTTGGCTGTAGTGACAGCTTTGAAAAAACATTTTAAATGGGGTAAAAAGGGCAGTATTGCTTGTGACATGCAATTGGGATAAGCGATTGCTCTTTTTGACATTGGTTTTCGGTACAGTTGAAAATGAGTTGAACAATGCTCTGACGAAAAGGGGTTGAACTCTTTACCACACAATCCCGACTTTTAACGACCCTGAGAAAGAAGCCTTTTGAAAACATTGTGGGAAAAGGAGAAAATGCTGGTAACCAGCATTTTCTCCTTTTCCCACAATGTTTTCTACCCTTCCCAAAATATATTTCAAATTTTGAGCCACATTTGATTTGTTGTCTGCAAATGCTTTCAATTTGGACTAGTCTCAAATATTGTCGTTTGGTAAAGAGTTAATGCATCTTTGTGATGCATTACACCAAGCAAGTTATTACATAATTAGGGATCTATAAAATGGACTGAGCACGCTGACACAGGTCAATACTTTTTGCAGATGCATTAAACCCCTTTTCACATGGCATGGTTCATATATTTCTGCAAATGTTAGACCATTATGCAATTTGCACAATGTAATAAATAGTTACAGGGTAAAGCAGTCTAAATTTGAAAGATTTGCAGCCATGATATTATATCTGTTTCAAATGATGGGATATTGTCTTTGGAAGGCAGGAAAACACTGTGAGAAATGAAATAAATACATGTACTGGCTATCCAGCATTTTTTTTTTCCCAAACAATGATTTCAAAGGCCTTCTTCATCATAGTTAAGATATCAAAAGATCATTTGTGATGGGTCAAAGTCAAACAACAAATGGGACAGTGGATATTTCAAGATGAGACTGAATATTTTGTACAATCTGATCTTGATCTTCACTGTCTAGCAGAGCTCCATATAAGAAGGATTGATGGTATTCTAAATCCATTATTTCTCTTCCAAACCCATGTTTTGGGTACTCATTAGAATTGTCTCGATGAGACGATTCTAATGAGTACCCATAACATAGGGTTTAGTGGAAATTAATTAATATTTTCAATTTTGAAATCAAAATCACTCTATCACTCCCTCAATCTGGAGCTTTGCTGTTTAGTAAACCTTTGAAAGTTGCTCTCAGCATATTTATGATGGAGTACTAACTATCAAGTCTTCACCAAACAATCCAATGTTTTAATGGCCTTAGGGAGAAAGCTTTTGAAAACAGTGTGGGAAAAGGAAAAAATGCCAGTAACTAGCATTTTCTCCCTTTCCCAAAATGTTTTCTATCCTATCAAAGGTATTTGGCTAATTTGTACCAATTTTTTAACTTACGGTCTGTAGTTGCCCTGAATTTGGAAGAGTCTAAATAACTGTTGTTTAATAGAGGGCTAAGGAATGCATGCTGTAGTTTGGGTGGTTTAGTTTGGATTTTGTTGCATGCTATTTGTACCATTGTTCAAACCTGGTTTGGATTTTACCTGTTGGAAATGAAAGACTTATGTAATAACTTGTTATATTGTGAAGCCAGTCATTTTGTCTAGCCCCCAAATCAATTTTGGGAAGACATATTGCTCTCGTAGATTTGTCTGTTTGTCCATTTGTCTGTTGTATTGTTGTGTCCTCTTGTTGTCTGTTTGTCCATTTGTCTGTTGTATTGTTGTGTCCTCTTGATATCGCCTGAAACCCTTGCCCCAGTTTAAGAATATTACACACACTTGACCACTTTGATGTGAAGAGTTGTAGAAAGAATGTAAGTATTTACATACAAGTTTCAAAGGCCAAGGACAGAGCAGGGGTTTGGGTGTCATGGGGAGGGGGGAAATATGTTAACATTTACTTTTCTCACTTATTAAAGGACCAGTAGTGGTCAAAAGTAAACAATACAGGTGATAAAATGCATTTGAATTCAAATTTTACCATGTAAAAGTATGAAAATTATTGTGGAGATGGCAATTTTAGGGTCGGTCCATGCATTAGTCCCTGGTAGAAAAATAAGTCAGTTAAAGTGAACAAAAGTTGGAGTGACCTGACAACTTTTGACCTAGTTTTGAAAATAATTTTTCCATCAGCGACTTACATTTGGACAGAGGGTACAATAACAAATTGTCACCTTCATAATACTTTCCATACTTTTAAACAGTACGATTCAAATTTAATACATTTTAACTTGTGCAGTTTTTTTACTTTTGCTCGCTTTTGGGCCTTTATCTTTACCAGATGACAGAATTTAAAACTTGTCCAAGTTGAAGGCATCTGCAGACAATGTACAGTTGAGCCGCGTTTATCCGGGCTCCATAATTCCTGAAATCTCAGGATCCGGACAAAAACATCAGGGAACGGATATTTTCTGTACAAATTTTACTTGTTATTCCGGAAATCTGTGTTCCGGAACCGGAATGAAAAAATTGGGAACGAAGGGTTAAAAAGTACAAACCTCATCTGATAAACTGGATGTGGCCTGACTGTGTATCACACAATTTAAACTGGTACCCGGTGTATCTCCCTTAACTGTCCGATAGATACAAAAATCGATATCGGGCTACCAGTTTACACACAATTTAGACTTGTTATTTTCCCACTCGTCACAACTAACTTGGCCGATTCCGTACTTACATCTAACCTCGTCTGTATAAAGGCGGCTTCCACTGGATGTGGCCTGACTGTGTATCACACAATTTAAACTGGTACCCGGTGTATCTCCAGTAACCGTCCGATAGATACAAAGATCAATATCAGGCTACCAGTTTACACACAATTTAGAATTGTTATTTTCCCACTCGTCACAACTCGGCCAATTCTGTACCTACATCTAACCTCGTCCGTATAAAGGCGGCTTCCATTTTCAACCATCCATCACATGATCTTTTAAAATTGCGGCACCCCTCTAAATCGCTTTGCAATGACAGTGAACAACCACAATGGAGTTATTCACATCTATCGATCTGTCGATGAAAGCTCCCAACAGAAATTGATAAACAACGCTGAAAATTGAATGTACAAAATGTTTGCTGCCTGAAATATTCTTAGAAAGATAACGATAGAAAATTGACTCATGTTTTCTTTTTAAGAGGAGCCTTACAATTTCAATAACGGTAAAACGGTGTGCTTCCAGAAACGTGCTAAATGTACTATGTAGGTGCATATCAAGCGACGTGATACAGCCGAGAGATTTAATCACTGGATCACCCGAGGTATGCCGAATGGTTATTTTCCATGGTAACATAGGCTGGTTATCATAAATATCATAACTACAGTCTACTTCGAGTGATTTCAGACCAGTGTGTCGTGAATAACACGGGTATCAGTCTAACAAGTGTCATTTGTTGCAGACGATTTTCACACGTTTTGAAAACACATGTGTTAATTAGTAGTGCTTTTGAAAATGTGAAATGACGTTCTCGTGCCATCAATAATTGTCAATTTAACAGATTATCCATACACATAGTACTGAAGTGACAATTCCACGCTTTTGTCGTTTAATTATTTCTGGATCTACTTGATTATAGTAACAATCGCTAAAAAAAATAGCTGACATGTCCGCAAAGATTTTGTGGGCATGTTTAAACTCATCTTTCAAAATTAAAGGCAAAACTAAAATATGAACATACCAGCTGCTTGCATATTCAATTATTCTTCGTTTCAAAAACAAATATTTTCAATTTAAATGGTAAACCATAAGAAAAAAAAAACAGTTTGATTCATGCGTTACTTGAGATGTTTATGTTCCCCAAAGTACACACAAAATGGCCGCCAAAAATGATAAATTTGTTAAGTTGTTCGAAAATATTTTACTCCTAAGAGGCTATAGAGATGATTGAAAATATGCCTGTCTTTCATATCGAATCAATTGGCAATCAGTATTCTCAATTACTCTTTGCCATTTTACCACTTTGAAAGTACAATTAACAGAAGTCAACAGAATGTCTACACCACCAGCAAAAGACAACAAATTGAAGTTTCGACTTACGTGAAAAAAGACATTTGACAGTACAAAGAAGATCAATCATCCAAAAAACCACTATTGTGGGAATTCGACAACCTGTCATGTACGTCTTTTTGTTTCGCTCTTTTCATGGTGTTTTCAAAAGTCATAAATGTGCCAAGCTTTACGAGCGCACCTGTTTGCACTATAGGTATGCATGTGCATGTAATTAGGTATCAGGAAAAAGTCATGTACAAAAACACACAAATAACAAAAAGGCAAAATGCAAATTTATGACACCCTTTAATTTATAAATCTGAACAATCATAGGAGCAATGATGACATGTATACTAGTGCTTGTGTAAACCATACGCTGCTGTAATTCTTACAATGCATGGTGTACCTTATCAACATGGAGGTTACTGACCTAGCTTAACTTGGATGCCATGCCAGCAATCCCCGTTCATTGATCCGGAAATACGCCTGATTCGGAAACATTCACAGGAAACAGAAGTGTCCGGATAAACAAGGCTCGACTGTATTGTAATTGCAGCTCAGATGGTGGGGATTTGCCCTTGCAAGGGTAGAAAACACCATGGGCAAACTAGCATTTTCTTCTTTTCCCACAATGTTCTATAAAAGTCCTCTTCTACAGTTATGTAAAAATAAAGATACTGCAGAGGTTGTTAGTATTTGGTGAAAAGTAATTAAAATGACAGTTATTTGTATGAGCTTTTATCAAAGAAAACGGTATTCGATTGAATCATAGACAGTCTTACTAGTTAGAGAATTGTTAACATTGTTTGTTAAGGATTCCTTTGGGAGAAACTGTAATATACAATATCTAACTTGGATAGACGTCGTTAATTTAACCTCTATTGCCGTTTTAAATTTGTTTGTTTGTTTCAGGATGACCTTCTGATAATTATAATTTTATGCCACTTTTCTTTCAGAGATCATACCAGGCCGTAGATTTGGTGTAAAGTGTAGTTGTACACCAGCCACGGAAGTAATCGAATGAAAAAGTTTGGGTTATCATTTTTTATCCTCTTTAAGCTGTGTTTTTCATATTCTATTACTTTTTATCTACAGTATAATCCATATCATACAGTCTCTTCGATGACTGGGTTGTTAAGAAGCTTTACCAGTAAGTTGTGTTTATATTGTGATGAACTCTTCTGTAGAAAAGAAACATTTGGTGCTTGGGTGCTTATGATTTTTTTGAAACCTTCAGACATGAAGAGCTTTGTTTCTGTAGGAATCTGATTGGCAGATAGTAGACTTTGGCAAAACTAGAACCTAGGGCTAAATACCCATCAAAGATAGAGAACACTTTATCATAATGCAAATCAAAATTAAAGAAGAGGATTTGCTCTCTGGATGAATTATATGCATTGAGTTTAGACTTGTTTTTTCTTGTCTTTTTAACAAGTGAAATTTTCTCCAGTAGTTTCTATGTTTTCAACATCATTTCTGTTTTTCTTCTTTTTCTTCTTCTTCTAAAACAAGATTTGAGATTTCTTGTAAAACACTATAACATGTTTCTGAGTAATTTAGAATTTTAAATTGAAAGAAGAAAAGGAACTGTCAAGACTTTTATCAAAAGCAATGTTGTTGGCTTATTCCCAGCATGCAAATGCTTATTCCAGCTATAATTATCCTGCATTAGCTGTATTATTTGGCAGTTTTATGAAATTCCCCCTTTATAGGCTAGATCCACTGTACATACATTATATTTTTGTAACTTCATGCATGCCATTCAAATCTATTTCTATTGAAAATTCACACATAATACCACATCTCTTAATCTGATTTGTCCTATTTTCAGCTCACCTGAGCTCAAAGTGATAGATCTGGCATCAAATATGGGCAATCAGTCTTTAACAATTTCTACAAACATCATCTTGTCCTTCACCAATGGGCCAATTTTCAGCAAACTTCCCAAAACGATTCTTAGGTACTCTTCTTTCAAAATTATAGCTATGTTTCCAACTGCTAAATACATACCGTAGTTCACAGAAGATCAGTACACAGGTAACATGAGCTGGAAAAAGATGTAAGAAGTTCTTTTACCACAGAAATTGTAGGCCTATCATAGAATAAGGCTATAGGAGAAATTTTGCATATGGTATGTAGGTCATGTGACCAATTTGTTCTTCACTGCTGAAAAGGAACAATCTCCTCCAGAACCAGAGGCAGTTGGCATGGATTATTCGTGTAAGAAGTTTGACAAAGTTTGTTCGAACACGGATCTTAGGTTGACCATTAACATAGCTGGATCGGTTAAACTTTTTGGTTTTGTTTTCTGCATTTTGTATAGGGAAAACTTTATAAATTCTCCTTTCTGAAGTGAATGGAATCACAAACACAGCTACCTGCCCTATCACAATTATTGTTCAAATTGTTTACCTAAGGTGAAAATATGGACCAGCCTTGTTTCACATGTTTATGGCTTTATAAGAAAGATATATGAAGATCTTCCTATAATATTATGTGACTTCTTGGCGTAGAGGATATGATTAATATTGGTGTCTAGTGTCAGCTTTAGATTGCTGTCCTAGTGGCAAAAATTGCTTTGCTCCTGGGATAAGATGCTTTACATCAAGTTCAAGAAAGGAAACTAATTTTATCTTCTGGTCCATAGCCAGAGAGTATATGGTTTTAATATTTATTTTGTAACGTAGCCTGAAATTTTGCCCTGGTTTTTCTTTTTTTTAGCAAAAAAAGGCCCTCACTTTCAGAGGTCACATGGCATTTCATTTGAGCGATTTTAGAACCATCATGACCCTCTTGCTCTGTTCCTTTTCAACAGTCATTAAGTCTTGTTGATAGAGTGTTGAATAAATGCAATATTCATTGTCAGTCTGAAAAAAAGAATCCCAGATATTGCTATTTCAAGACAGTTTTACCTGAATTTGTTCCAAAATAGTTTGAAGGCCAGACTTTGTACAATCCCATCAATTGTCATACTGTTTCGGAACTTTCCAAAAACACTATAATTTTTGTTGGAAGGCAGAGAGCTATATATGAATTAAATACATACCCTGTGTCCCAAAGTATCCGCTTCTACGTCTGGTTCTTTATACTCATAGTTTTAAATTGCTCTTGAATCTACAAAAGTGAAAGCCTACCTACTTTGAAAAGCCACTAGAAAATCTTGCACATTGGGGTACTTCTCACCAGCTGTTCTTGATTCAATTCTTATTCTCAATTAAAAGACTAGCCCTTTGATTGGCTGGGTCAGAATGTCGGAGCCAAATAAATGGCTTGGAAATTAGAATTGTGGGTGAATATGGCCTAAGATGGTCTAAGTTAGATTGAAATGCATGTTGATATTGCGTTTCTTTTGTGTCCCAAGCACCAATGTTTCAATGCAGAAGATGGTGTGATATTAATGTGTGTTATTCTTTTTTAACTGTCATACTCTAGAGGTGATATTCATCTGATACACTGTAGACAACTCCTTGAGGTGTTTTGGGGGGGGTCCTTTTCTAGCCCAGCACAGAAGCAAGGGGTATTAGCAATCTTATACCAAGGTATTTGATGTAACATGTCCTTACATAGATCTACATGTATTGAATATCTTTTCATCTTTTCTTTTAACTCTTTACCAAACAATCCCGAGTTTTAACACCCCCTAGAAAGCATTGTGGAAAAAGGGGAAAATGCTGATAACCAGCACTTTCTCCTTTTCCCTCAATGTTATCTATCCTACCAAAGACAAATTCCAGCATTTGAGCCACATTTAAATCATTGTCTGCAATTGCTTTCAATTTAGACAAGTCAACATTTTTGCTGACTGGTAAACAGTTAATCTGCTTAACATTCAGTCCTTTTTCTTTCATGTAGTTTGAACTTCTCCAAACTTTGAAAGAAAACCCAACCTTTCAAGATGAGTACTGTAATTATGAAGAGTGAATTTGGGATAGAAATTTCAATATTTTTTAACAACAACTTAGGGATAGGTGAATTAAAACCTGGATTACCTCTGGTACTTCTGAGAACTTTATGAAGGTATCAACCATAAAAATACATGAAATTTAGACAAAAGAAGCAATTATATAAACATTGTTAGATAGAGATTATTCATTCTGAAAATGCATTAAAAAGATTTGTTATGGACTTGTCATATCAAGGACACTTTACCCAGACTGAATGGTTATAATCGTTGCCATAATATAAGCCATAATATGAGAATGAAAAATCGAAACCAGAAAATGCTAGCTAACTGGGGAAGGGGGAAAATTGAGCCCTGCTTGTGTAGTGCTATTTCGGGAAGGGGGAAAGAGTTACCAGACAACAAAATTTTAGACTTATCCATATTGAAAGCATTTGCAGATGACAAATTAGATTTGGCTCAGATGATGAGATTTGTCTTTGAAAGGGGGGAAAACATTGCAGGAAAAGGAGAAAATGCTGGTTACTATCATATTCTCCGTTTCCCACAACGTTTACTAGAGTTATCTTCCTCTTGAGGTCAAACTAGGAATTGTTGCCTAAAGCGTTATAGGAGTTCAAATGAACAGGATTTAATTTTAGTTTGGTGTGATTGCTTTTTAATTGTTACAAATTTTTTGTTTTGCATATTTTTTTAGAATTCATATTTGTCACCCACTCAAATTAGGTATTTGGTTTTTGCTGTGTAATAACTGTAATGTCATTATCTTTCAATGTGGCACTTTTTGGTTGGTTTAATTTTTATTTATGTACAAATAGCAGACATATTTGCCAAAAAACAGGGGTTTAACCCTAAAAGCACCTTCTACAACTATACACTGCCAGCTTTGCAGAGACATTCTGGGCAAAAGCAAGCATGAAATAGCAAGTATTTTGGTCTTATTTCTGAACTACAAGTATCTGTAGGTTTTAATTGGTGCTCTAAGGGAAAAGCGATTAATTTGTAATCAGGGAATCTGGGTTCCATTCCTATGGGTAGCACAGGTCACATGGGAGTTTACTTGGGCTAGTCACTGCAGTGCCCAGGTTTGGTCAGTGAGCTATTACCCGAAATATTGTTGAAACTGATTACAGAAATATGAAGAATGAATGTACTGCAGGTAAAAAAAGAAATGACTGTTTTAAAGGACAATTGCTATAATTTTTTTTCTGACATAAGATGTTTTTCGTATCTTTTTATTTTGGAAAATAATGTACATGTATATAAGGGTGAAAAAAAAAAAAAACTATTAAAGACGTAATTCACCATCGTTCACTTGGTTTAATATTTGGATCTTAAGATGCTAGCGGCCCAGACATTTTAGGCAGAAAAATTGTTGCACCTACAGTTGAATTAAATCACCTACAGTTGAATTAAATCAACTGTATCATGAGTGTGAAGCATAAGTAAAGCCTTTTATTAAGTGAGCTTATGCTATTTGTTTAACTAATGACCAAACAAAAGAGAAAAAGAATTCAATTCAAAGAACTAAATGATATTTTTGTCTAATAATGAGGTAAAATCAGCCAAGTGCAAATATGAAAAAAATGGTTGTTCTGAACAAAATTTTAAGAAAAACATACATTATATATCCACGAAACTTACGTCATGAAGACACTTCCATATGAGTCACTCTCTATGAAAATGAGGAACTTTCACCGCACAGTTTCAGGGACGTGGAAATTGAAATCGTGTAAGAGCGAATTTGCTGTCAAAATTACTCATACTGCATTATGATATCCCAAACTGAAAACAGTGCCAATCTAATACCGTAAGTGAATGTTGTCATCTTCAAACATGCTAACATTACGACGATGTAATGAAGTTTAACAATCCGCCAATAGATCTTCAAGCAACTAGACGTATCAAACATATCTGAAATGTTTGTATCTGAAATAGTGCAATTAGGTCACTCCGTAACTTTCCCACTGTCTACTGAAATATAACAACATTTATTAACAGTGTCTATGTGCTTCATTCTCCATTGTTTCCTAGGTGTAGTGAACTTCCCTGTAGAATCCCATATATTTATTTTTTTTCTTGCAAGGAAGAGTATGGTAAAAACATACTGATAAGCAACATTAAGCACAGAAATGTGGCCATTAAAAAACTGCCACAAACACCTTTAAAACATAAAAAGTTGAACTTGCAGAAATCTTGTAACAATTATTTTCATGGGGTGAGCCCTGTAGCACAGATGGTAGCATAACAGACTTGATACCCCCTGTAGCGCAGTTGTTAGTGTATAGGACTTGATACCCCCAGTAGCACAGTTGGAAGCATACAGGACTTGATATCCCTTGTAGCGCAGTTGGTAGCATACAGGACTTGATACCCACTGTAGCACAGTTTGTAGCAAAAGGACTTGATACCCCATGTAGTGCAGTTTGTAGCATACAGGACTTGACACCACCAGTAGCACAGTTGGTAGCATACAGGACTTGACACCCCCTGTAGCACAGTTGGTAGCATACAGGACTTGTTACCCCCTGTAGCACAGTTGGTAGCATACAGGACTTGATACTAGGGGATTGTTGGTTCGAATGTAGACATGGACAAATTTATTTCAGAGATTAATGATTGTCTTTGTGACAGGATCCACTCTTCTCTCTCCACTGATCGTTGTCTCAACACTGGTTATGTAGGAGTTTACAGGGCTGAAAAATAGTAGTTGTCTGAGATCTGGGACCTACTGAAATGGCAATCAGACCTGCTGAAAAAAAAACAAGGTGAGGGTCTGACAGACCTGAGAAGATGGAGGCTCGGACCTGTTCAGTCTTCAAAGTAAAAAGTCCAATGCCCGAAAATAAATTCAGAATGACTTACATTTAGATTAATTATTCTAGTGATAATTCAAGTCTGCTTGTTTAGGACAATCTTCGTGTTAAAAGTGATCTACTGCGAAAACTTTTGTATGCTAGTGCAAAGGATGCTACCACAAAAACTTATTTAAGTTATCATATAGCAACAGTTTTCCGTGGTTCATGATTTGCATACAATCAGTAAATGGGTATATGAAGTGAAGCCTGTTAAAATCTGTGAGTGATTCATCGTCTATGATTTTTGCTAAATGTTTACAGAAAAGAATTCATTTAAAATCCTGTTTTCATCAAATATTAAATGGAAAACACGAGAGGAAAATAAAACAGAGCTTTCAAAATCAGAGAAAGATAGAAAACATGAGAACAAAAAGAGGGCTGGGACCTGCCAACAAAAATGAAATGAAAGTTTGTCATGGGTTCTATTCCATGATGCAACTGTTCAACTGAGTTGCTCCATAAGAAGACTAGCACAATCAAAATATTCTAAATTTCAAATTTCCTGCTGGTGTACATAATAATGCTAATTGTTTAATTTTTTGAACATCTTTCTTGCATGGAAGCTGTACCATAGTAAAAGCAAATTGAATTGATAAGGTTTTTTGGTCATTTCCTGAGATACCACACTACTCTGTATAATGACTGAAAAAGGTATGGACCTGCCCAAGTGTACTTAAGACCCTCCTGTTATAAGGCTAAAAGGTCTCAGATCCAGCAACTTTTATTTCTATTTTTCAGCCCTGTAGGAAAGCAGCACACAGATTAGCAACATTAAGCACAGAAATATGCACATTAAAAACTACCGCGCACACCTTTAAAACATAAAAAGTTGAAACTGTAGTGATCTTGTAATAATAACATCCATGGACTGAGCCCTGTAGCGAAGATGGAAGAAAAGGACTTGATACCTCCTGAAGTGCAGTTGGTAGCATAAAGGACTTGATACCCCCTGTAGCACAGTTGGTAGCATACAGAACTTGATACCCCCTGTTGGACAGTTGGTAGCATAAAGGACTTTATAGCTTCCGTAGTGCAGTTGATAGCATACAGGACTTGATACCCCCTGTAGCGCAGTTGGTAGCATACAGGACTTCATACCCCCTTTAGCAAAGTTGGTAGCATACAGTACTTGATACCCAAGTAGCGCAGTTGGTAGCATACAGGACTTAATACCCCCTGTAGCAAAGTTGGTAGCATACAGGACTTGATACCCCCTGTAGCACAGTTAGTAGCATTCAGGACTTAATACCCCCTGTAGCATAGTTGGTAGCATAAAGGACTCGACACCCCCTGTAGCACAGTTGGTAGCATACAGGACTTAATACCCCCTTTAGCGCAGTTAGTAGCATACAGGACTTAATACCCCCTGTAGCACAGTTGGTAGCATAAAGGACTTGATACCCCCTGTAGCACAGTTGGTAGCATACAGAACTTGATACCCCCTGTAGAACAGTTAGTAGCATACAGGACTTAATACCCCCTGTAGCGCAGTTGGTAGCATACAGGACTTAATACCCCCTGTAGTGCAGTTAGTAGCATTCAGGACTTAATACCCCATGTAGCAAAGTTGGTAGCATACAGGACTTGATACCCTCTGTAGCAAAGTTGGTAGCATACAGGACTTGATACCCCCTGTAGAAAAGTTGGTAGCATACAGGACTAAATACCCCCTGTAGCACAGTAACTGTTGGTAGCATAAAGGACTTGATACCATCTGTAGCACAGTTGGTAGCATACAGGACTTGAAACCCCCTGTAGCACAATTAGTAGTGTTCAAGACTTGATACCCCCTGTTGGACAAGTGGTAGCATAAAGGACTTGACCCCCCCCCCCAGCACAGTTGGTCAGTACTTGATATCCCTGTAGCGCAGTTGGTAGCATACAGGACTTGATACCCCCTCTCGAACAGTTAGTAGCGATCAGGACTTGATACCCGTGTTTGACAGTTGGTAACATAAAGGACTTGATAGCTCCTGTAGCACAGTTGATAGCATACAGGACTTGATATCCCCCTGTAGTGCAGGCTGGTAGCATACAAGACTTGATACCCCCATAGCACAGGTGGTAATGTACAGGACTTGATACCCCCTGTAGCCCAATTGGTAGCATACAGGACTTGATACCCCCTGTAGCACAGTTGGTAGCATACAGGACTTGACACCACCAGTAGCACAGTCCCTGTAGTGCAGTTGGTAGCATGCAGGTCTTGATGCAACTGTAATGCAGTTGGTTGCATACAGGACTTAATACCCCGTGCAGTACAGTGGGTAGCACAAAGGACTTGATACCCATTGTACTGAAGTTGATAGCATACAGGACTTGACACCACCAGTAGCACAATTGGTAGCATACAGGACTTGATACTCCCTGTGGAACAGTTTGTAGCATACAGGACATGAAACCCCCTGTAGCACAGTTTGTTGCATACAGGACTTGATACCCCCTCTGGACAGTTGGTAGCATAAAGGACTTGATACCCCCTGTGGCGCAGTTGGTAGCATACAGGACTTGATACCCCCTGTAGCACAGTTGGTAGTGTACAGGACTTGATACCCCCTGTAGAAAAGTTGCTAGCATACAGGACTTGATACACGCTGTAGCACAGCTGGTAGCATACAGGACTTGATACCCCCTGCAGCACAGTTGGAAGCATACAGGGGGTGCTTTTTCAAATGCAGAACTTGACAAATTTCTTTGAGAGAGTGATGATTGTCTTTGTGACAGGATCCATTCCTCCCTCTCCACTGATCATTGTCTCAGGTTATGTGGGAAAGCAGCCAGTGGCCTTGGAAGAATACTGTGCCTCAAGCACCATACAAACAAATTCTTTCCAAGGAAAAGTTAAAATATGATGTATCTATGACAGACAGCTATTTGGAAAATATTCTGACAAATCACTGATTGCAAACATATTTTTCACTTGCCACCCACTTTTCCAACGTTCTGGTATCCTTCGCTTTTTTTTCCCCTTTTATCAACATGTTCAAATTTCGTCTGCCCAATTTTCTCTTATGAACAGTTCAAAGTTTTTCATACAGAATAAAGTGATAAGGAAGACATGCATTAACTTTAGACTCAGTGTTTGCAAAATAAAAATAATAAAATCTTTCATCCCTTAAAGATACATCCTTACAGCCAGCCAGAGAGAGAGAGAGAGAGAAATGCTATAAAAATTTGAAAGACTGTAGAATAGTTCAGATTTTAGTCAGCTGTGTAAACATCGATAAATATGATGTGAGGGATAAATTTTGATAAATTACCAATAAATATGATGTAAGGGATAAATAAATATATTGGAAATCTTCGACTTAAAGCTGAAAATGTTACAATAGTGATTTTTTTGATGGCCTCCAGAAAATGAAACATATTTTCTATCAGTCGTAATTTGTGCAACCTTGCAACAGTCTGGAGTGATATTTGGCATGAGGATACAAGGTTAATATAGTTTGATAAAGTAAAGATGAAATGGGATAAGAAGTGGCTGAAAACGAGTATTGATGTATGTTTAAACTGCTTAATAACAGTATATGAACATTTCTGGTAAAAACAGGGTTAAAAACCCAAATACTGTGATTTTAAGTTCTTGGAAAAAAAATCTATACATCAGGCAGAGTAAATCCAAAATTAGACTGCAATTTCTTTGCAGTCTGATCTTGATTTATAGTGTCTGCTTATGTGTGTTTAGTCAAGTTTAGCAGCCTAGGGTTTCATAATCTGCTATAAGTATAGACTGGAATGCTGTTTTTGTTTTAGACTTTGTTTGATTGACATGTATGAAACCATTAGCATTCAAGATTTCCCAGCTAACATTTACAATGGAAGCTTCCTTTTATAACATGTCTTCAGGAGCTTTTTAGCTCTACTGGCTGTAAGCCAGCAGAGCTTATGCCATAGCGTGGTTTCCGTCATCTGTCCTTTTGTCCATCCATAAGTCTTTTTCTTGTTTATGCAATAAAGTCCGCATTTTTGGTCGGATTGTCGTGAAACTTGCACAGTTTGTTGATCTCATCAATAGCTTGAACCCTAATGATTTTGAAAAAAATCTGACATTCAGTGTAGGAAAAGCAGCCATTTAAAGTTCAAAATTTCAATTTCTTGTTTACGCAGTAAAGTCTACAATGTGGTCTGATTTTCATGAAACTTGCACAGTTTGTTTATTTCATCAATAGCTTAAATCAATTATATCGATTTTGAAAAAAATCTGACAATCAATGTGGGAAAAGTAGCCATTTAAAGTTCAATATTTAAATTTCTTGTTTACGCGATTAAGTCTGCAGTTGTGGTCGGAATTTTGTGAGACTTGCACAGACTGTTTATCTCGTCAAAAGCTTGAACCCTATTGATTTTGAAAAAAAATCTGACGATCAGTGTAGGAAAAGTAGCCATTTAAAGTTCAACATTTCCTTTTCTTGTATATGTGTTGTCTATGTTTGTGGTCAGATTTTCGTGAAACTTGCTCAGTTTGTTTATCTCATCAATAGCTTCAACCGTATTGATTTCGAAAAAAAATTGACAATCGGTATGGGAAAAGTTGCCATTTAAAGTTCAAAATTTTCATTTCTTGTTTACGCGATAAATTCAGCATTTGCAATTGGATTTTCATGAAAATTGCACAGTTCCTTGTATCATCAAAAGCTTGAACACTATTGATTTTGATAAAAATTTGACGATCAGTATAGGAAAAGGAGCCATTTAGATTAAAAAATTTACATTTCTTGTTTACGCTACGACTCGTCATTTGTGGTCGAATTTTTATTAAACTTGCATAGTTGCTTTATATTATCAATAGCTTGAACCCTGTCGATTTTGAAAAACATTCAACAATCAGTATGGGAAAAGGAGCCATTTAAAGTTGAAAATTTATATTTCTTTTTCATGCAATTAAGTCCGCATTTTAGAACAAGTTCTTTTGAAAATTGCAAAGATTATATGTGTCATCAAAGGATTGAACTCTAATAAAAATGAAGAAAATCTTGCAATCAGTTAAGGAAAAGCAGCCCTTTGAAGACTTAGTATTGTTTACTCAACACAGTCCATATTATTAGTCACATTTCTTTCAAATTTGCAGGGATTGTTTAACACAATGAGTACTGAAACCCTATCAAATTTGGCTGGATTTCAAACAGTTGGTTTTGAGAAATTGTACTTCAATTTTTTTTCACTATTTGTTCAGTTCAACATGCCTACTTGTGCTTTCTTGGTGGGTTCAAGCCCAGTTGCAACAATATCTCCTTGAGGGGGGGAGGGGGATGTTTGTCTTTCACCTTTCTGCATCATGAATTCATAATGTATGCTAGAAAAAAAGCAAACTCACTGCCAGTAGAGCAATTTCAGGCCCTCAAGGGCCTCTAGTCTTATCTCTGTGATGTTACCTATTTCAAACCATTGACTCAGTACTTAATGATTGCTTATTCTTATTTCTCCTTTTTTCTCAATAAGAGCTTTGAAGATATAAAAAAAATTGATTATTCTTAAAGTCTTCATTTTGCATCACAGCACACTGTTTTTGAAAACACTGTGGTAAAGAAGATATTTCTGCTTGTAATACAATGATTTCACTTTTACTCATGTATTAAATGTTAGTTTATATTTTACAAGGAAAATTTCAAAGTCATGTAATGCAAATTTGTCTCAGGAGGTAACCCAAAACCAGGCATAGAAGGTATGACTTTCTATCCTCATTCCCATCTTACTTTTTAGATTCTGTGTGCCATATTCTTTTAGCTCACCTGAGCACAAAGTGCTCAAGGTGAGCTTTTGTGATTGTGATGTGTCAGGCATCCGTCATCCAGGCATCAACAATTACCTTGTGTGCACTCTAGACGCTACATTTTCAATCATATACTCATGAAACTTGGTCAGAATGTTTGTCTTGATATTATCTCGACATGTTCAAAATCAGGTCATGTCGGGTCAAAAAGTAGGTCACTGGGCTAAATCTAAGAAAAACCTTGTGTGCACTCTAGAGGCCATATTTTCAGCCTGATACTCTTGAATCTTGGTCAGAATGTTTGTCTTGGTAATATCAAAAGACAAATTCAAAATTGGGTCATGTCTGGTCAAAAAGTAGGTCACTGGGCCAAATCTAAGAAAAACCCTGTGTGCACTCCAGAGGTCACATTTTTAGCCTGAAACTTATGAAACTTTGTCAGAATGTTTGTCTTGATAATACTTTCAACAAGTTCGAAATTGGGTCATGTCTTGTCAAAAAAGTAGGCCAAATCTCAGAAAGACCTTAAGTGCTCCATAGAGGCCACATTTTGGGTCATTTATGCATGAAATTTAGTCAGAATGTTTGTCTTGATGATATCTCGGACAAGTTTGAAATTGGGTCATGTCGGATCAAAAAATAGGTCACTAGGCTAAATCTTAGAAAAACCTTGTGTGCACTCTAGAGGCCACATTTTCAGCCTAAAACTCATGAAAGTTGGGTAGAATGTTTGTCTTGCTAATATCTGGGACATGTTCAAAATTGGGTCATGTCTGGTCAAAAAGTAGGTCACTGGGCCAAATCTTAGAAAAACCTTATGTGCACACTAGAGGCCACATTTGTAGTTGGATACTCATGAAACTAGGTCAGATTGTCTGTCTTTATGATATCTCAGACAGATTTGATATTGGGTCATGTCGGCTGAAAAAGTAGGTCACTGGGCCAAATCTTTGGAAAACCTTAGGTGCTCCATAGAGGCCACATTTTCAGCCTAATACATATAAAGATTGGTCAGAATATTTATCTTGTTGATATCTCAGACAAGTTTGAAAGTGGGTCAAGTCGGTCGGGGCAAAAAGTAGGTCACATGGTCAAATCTTAGGTAAACCTTGTGTGCACTTTAGAGGCCACATTTTCAGCCTGATTCTCATGAAACTTCGTCAGAAAGTATGCCTTGATAATATCTTGGACAAGTTTCAAGTGGGTCACATCTGGTCAAAAAGTAGGTCACTGGACCAAATCTTAGAAAAACCTTGTGTGCACCATAGAGGCCACATATTCAGTCTGATTCTCTCGATACTTGGTCAGAATGTTTGTTTTAATGATATCTTGGATAAATTTGGAATTTAATCACATTGGTTAAAAAAGTAGGTCACTTACACTCATGTGTTTTACATCATTAAAACCAGGATCTCTTCAGCTTTATCAGCTGTAGATGACTTTACTCAGGTGAGCACTTTAGGGCCAATGGCCCTCTTGTTTATACATAATTACTAGTATTTACTATAGTTATATTTGTCCCATGACTAGAACAATGGTTGTATATAACCCATTTATCCCAGAAACTTTTTAAAAACTAAGAATGTTTATCAGATATGTATATGAACCAGAAAGTAAACTAGTTTTTAGCTCCACTGGCCGAAGGCCAGCGGGCTTATGTCATGGCCAGGTGTCCGTCGTGCGTCCGTCCGTCCGGTCGTCCGTCCGTGCGTTAACTTTTATTTCAAACATCTTCTTCTCTGAAACTACCCATCCGATTTTCACGAAACTTCACAGAAATGATCCTGACATGGTCCTCTTCAGAATTTCTTGAAAGAATTTGATTCCTTCAAAAACTCTGGTTGCCATGGCAACAAAACTGAAAAATATTGGAAATCTTTAAAAATCTTCTTGTCTGAAACCATAAGGCATAGGGCTACCAAATTTGGCATGTAGCTTTATGTAGTAGACCTCTATCAAGTTTCTTCAAATTATAGCCCTTGGGTCAAAATTGGCTCTGCCCCAGGGGTCACAAATTTTACATAGGCTTATATAGAGAAAACTTTAAAAATCTTCTTGTCTGAAACCATAAGGCATAGGGGTACCAAATTTGGCATGTAGCTTTATGTAGTAGACCTCTATCATGTTTCTTCAAATTATAGCCCTGGGGTCAAAATTGGCTCTTCCCCAGGGGTCACAAGTTTTACATAGGCTTATATAGAGAAAACTTTAAAAATCTTCTTGTCTGAAACCATAAGGCATAGGGCTACCAAATTTGGCATGTAGCTTTATGTAGTAGACCTCTATCATGTTTCTTGAAATTATAGCCCTGGGGTCAAAATTGGCTCTTCCCCAGGGGTCACAAGTTTTATACATAGGCTTATATAGAGAAAACTTTAAATATCTTCTTGTCTGAAACCATAAGGCCTAGAGCTACCAAATTTGGCATTTAGCTTGATCTAGTTGGAGTCTACCAAAAGTGCCCAAAGTATAGTCCTGGGGTCAATTTGGCATCATACTTGGAGGGGGGGGGTCACAAGATTTACATAGGCTTACATAGGGAAAACTTTTAAATCTTGGTGTACATAGCCATAAGGCTTAGGCTACCAAATTTTGCATATAATTATAGCATTATTTAGTGGACAGTTACAAAGAGGGCCCAAGTTACAGCTCTAGGATCAAGTTTGGCCCTGCACCAGGGATCACAAGTTTTACATGGGTTTATGGAGTGAAAAGTTCAGAAACCATCTTGTTACCAGCCATAAGGCCAAGAACTCCCACATTTGGCATGTTATTCTTCTAATACAATATTCCCCATTTAGTCAGACTGTAGCCATGAGGTCAAAGTTTTATAAGGGCTTATATAGTGAAGACTTTTCTTCGTGGTTTATATTTATAAGCCAGTGGAGCGATACAGGGCCATCATGGCCCTCTTGTTTGGATTTGAGACTGAAGCACACAAAATCTCAGTTTGTTTCCATCAAGATGCAATCTTCCATTATGATCTTGAATGCAATGGTTCATTCATGTGTAGGATAGGCGTCCATTTGTTAACTCACTTTTGGTATTTGCTAGAAGAAATGCGGGAGGAAAAGCAGCCAGAGGTCAAGGACACAGGTGAGACCCTTCTTACCCTACATCTGATAAGGAACTCCCTTTTGTTTTTCTTAACTCTTTTGCATCCAGGCCAATAAGTTTATGTTTTGTAGGGTTGATTCACCTTACCACACAATCCTGAGTTTTAACGACCATGAGGAAAATGCCTTTTGAAAACAAAGTGGGAAATGGAGAAAATGGTGGTAACCAACGTTTCCTCCTTTTCTCACAATGTTTTCTTCTTTGCCAAAGATGAATTCCAGAATTTGAACCATGTTTGAATTGTTGTTTGCAAATGCTTTCAATTTTACCAAGTCTGCTTTTTTTGTTGTGTGGTAAAGGGTTAAGTCTGTTTCACGATACAGAAATACACAAGTGGTGGGGGTTCTCATAAGCTTTTGATTTGTAAAAAATCTGTAAATCTTCATCCTCATAGGTCACATGGAAGTGTCTTTAGCCAAGGCTCTTCAGAGGTACAGCATAGTACAGATGAAACCAAGGAAACACAATGAATAAGTGGGCTATTGCTGTTACATACCTGAGGGAAGAGACACTAAACATCAGAACAAAGCAATATGCTACTTTTCATGGGACAAGTTGAACCTTGGTTTTGTTAAAACTGAGATATCAAGTTACATAGTTAGATCTATTTTTGTACCAAAATGATTTGGCATCATCACAGTCATTTCAAACAAAAAATAATGACAAATTCCAAATTGGTTGAAGAAATAACATTGAAAGATTGACAAATTTCAATAGGCTATACTAATACATAATTCAAAGTACTGCAGGCCATCCTGGAAGATTGTAGATATGTACCCTTAAATTGCTGGACTTACCTTAAGTGGCTTTTGCAAACAGTGTAGGCAAGATCAGACTGATGAGAACATTCAGTCAGATCTGGGATCTGCACTGTATTCTATTATAGTATGCTACAAATTTTAGGGGAAACAACCCCCCCCCCCCCCCCGAATAGCAATATCTTTTACAGTTTTATAGATGAAAAGGCCCATTTCAATTACTGTCTGAAAGCAAACCTTGAAGATTGAATTATCAGTAATTATCAGTAACTGCAAAAGGCTAAACTGGAACATTACAAAGTTATAAATAAGTTAGAAAGGGTTTATCCTCAAAGATTGCTAAGTTACATGTGTCAATAGATTTTACATGGCTTTAAATGGAAGATTTTGTAGAAATCAATCAGTTGTAATATGCTCAAATATAAAAAATTTAAATTATCAAAACATGGGCTTTCTATGAGCTAGACTTATAATGGAAATGTTATGAAAATACATGAGTAGTTATATAATGATAAGAGAAGCATTATACGAGACAGTGAATTTCAAATTGCAAGTTTCTTTGTTTATAATGTTATTCTAACCTTTTCCATACCCCCTTATGTTTTTCACGTACACATTTATATGTATTTATATTATTATCTTTCACCATTCCACTTTATTACATGATGCAATTACATGGGGAAAAAATCTATCATTTTTGCATTCCATGTATATGCTAGTGTTTGTTCTTTCAGTTTTCATGGTTGCTGTATCTATATATTATTATAAATATCAAAAGGTCAAGGCTTATAAGAACATTTCTATATTTATTTTGACAAAACATGTTCATAATCATGTTAATCATTTGTAGAAATACCATATATATCTATGGATTAAACTGTTCGTATCAATGTTTTTTAATCATGCAAGTACATGTATTCTGTACTGTTGTCTGCATGCAGTGCTTAGCTTAGTTTGGTTTGGTTTAAGTTTTGAGCAGCTATGAGGTCAGTCTGTTGAGGTTTGCTATTTAGATTCTGTATCTTTCAGCCATCTTTTTTGTCACAAATACAGATCTTTTTGTGTGCATCAGATAACTGTTCAAATCATCTCAACAGATGGAAAAATTTATCACCATTAGCAGTGACATGGATAGCAATTGATGACGACAAATTTAACATGCCTTAACCCTTTACCACACATTTCCGACTTTTAACAACCCTGAGAAAGAAGCCTTTTGAAAACATTGTGGGAAAAGGAGAAAATGCTGGTAACCAGCATTTTCTCCTTTTCCCACAATGTTTTCTACACTTCCCAACACAAATTTCAATTTTTGGGTCACATTCATTTTGTCGTCTGCAAATGCTTTCAACTTGGACCAGTCTAAAATTTTTTCGTTTGGTAAAGAGTTAAATGATTGAACTTGTCTTCTAAAGAGTAGAAAACATTGTGGAATCAAAGGCCTCAAAGTCCTGAAAAGGGAATTTGTTGAACTGTTTTAAGCTATTATATGGTGTATTTCGAAATGCAGAGAAATGGTTAGCTGACACATCATATGCATTTGTCTTTGCTCTGTACAAAATGACAAAAGTTCTGACTCAACCAAATTGAAAGCACTTGCAGGGGAAAAAATTAAATGTAGCTTAAATGACGATTTCTGTCTTTGATAGGGTAGAAAACATTGTTGAAAAAGGAGGATATGCTGGTTACCAGCATTTTCTCCTTTTGCCACAATGTTTTCTAAAGCCTTGTCTTGCAGGGTCCTTGAAACTAGCAATTGTTTGGTAAAGAATTAACATGGCAAATTTATTCATTATCAGTCAATCATGACCCACTTCACAGAGTTTGGTTATTTGTGATTAAATGAATGACTTACCAATATTTATAATGACAAAAGTTTGATAAACTGAAAAGATGAAAGGAGTGATAATTGACCGAAAATGAATATATTAGTCACTTAAATGCTTGAGCACATAATTCTGGTTTCAATTATCTAGAAGAAGAAAGCTTATTATATCCATCTGTGATACCCCCCATTTCTGACAAAGATAAATGAGCCATGCTCTGGCAAAAGGGGGATTAATGCATCTGCAAAAAGTATCGAACCAGGTCAGCCTGTGCAGTTGGCGCAGGCTGACCTGGGCCAAAACTTTTCGTTATTGGTCAATTTTCTGCATGTCCAAGGACCACTCTCCTCATGATTGAGTTGGTTGTTAAAAAAACGTGACTATTATGGATCCATAAGCATGTGTGGTTTGCTTGGTTCAATGCATTACGAAGATACATAAAGCCTCCTTTTGCCAGAGCATGGCTGAAATGTTTGGGTAGTGTTTTTGTGTTGTATGTGATGTATAATTTCAACTACTAATTTCATGAATGTTGTAACACAGTGTTATGGATGTGGTTTTGGAGGTAATGTATGTAATGTAAACCTTTTTTTTTTCTTCAAACACGACACACTTCAAACTTGTCCAAATTCAAAGGATTTGCAGATGTCAAAGTCAACGTATGCTAAAAAGATAATTTCTGTCTTTAAAATTGTAGAAACATTGTGGGAAAAGAAGAAAATGCTAGTTACCTGCATTTTATCCTTTTCCCATAATGTTTTTAAAAGCCTTGTTCCTCAGGGTCATTAAAACACAGGCTTGTTAGGTAAGGGGTTAAGAGCTTGAGTTTTGTGTTCATATTGGTTTCCTTTCAGTCCAATCCCAAAATGATCAGGTACGAGATGTACGTGTGTGCAGTCCCAATGTTTCGCAGAACCCACATTTACAAGCCCCAAATCCCCTTTCTTTGTTATCTCGAGGTATTTGTAGAACCGATGCACCTACTGTATAATTTTTAAGATTGGTTGACCTATTATCTCCTGAAACAAATTTGCAGCAGACAACTTTGTAAACTTTCGCGTAAAATGTGCATAATGAACATGAAGTTTGACTCTGTACCAAATGATCATATTTTAGACTTGCCCAATTTGAAAGCTTTTGCAGACGACAAATTAGATGTAGCCTAAATAAGGGATTTTAGTCCCAAATAGTAGAAAACACCATGGAAAATGGAGAAAATGTTAGTTACTAACAATTTCAACTTTTCCCACAATGTTTTCAAGTCCTCTTTTCCCAGTGTTGTTAAAACAAAAGCTTGTTTGGTTCAGGGTTAATACATAAATACATGTGAAAAAATGTGCACAAAAGAAGTTCATTATTATTAGCAATTTTTCTTTGCCATGAAGCTTCCAAAGGTGGTCTGCAAGATTTTAAAAAAAAAAATGGTATCTGCAGGAGGTAATACTCGGTAGAGAATTGCACGAAACAGCAACTTGCCTAGGGATTTACTTTGCTTTACAACTGATCCATTTCAACTCTTACAGCAGTGAACTGATTTAGTTTTCAAAATATTGTGTCAACAAGTTGTTGGTCATATAACTGTGTTACTACTTAAGCATACCCCAAAAAAAATTAAACATGTCCCTACTGAAAGCATTTACAGATGGCAAATTAGACATGTTCAAAAAATAGAATTTGTTTATGAAAGGGAAGAAAACAGTTTGGGAAAGCAAACAAGATAGAAAGATGAAACTATGGAGAACATCTGCATTTTCAGTGGATAAGAAAGTACATGTATTTTGAACACTAAATACTGTTTGATACTGTATTTTTCTCACAGAATATATGTAAAAGTGCTTTTGACTCATCCTGCTATACGAAGACTTTTCAACCACAGAGTAGCAGTAATTTTTTACACACAATTTTATGTATATTCTGTTTATCTATTTAACAGGGTGGGAAACCACATGCTTTTTGTTTTGATACACTTCACAGAAAAATGTAGGAATTATGACAAACTGCTAAGGTAAATGGCTTTTCTGACTGACTGCTTAATTTCATAGATCATTCTATGCATCATATTCAAGCAAACTTATGTCAGGATCTATTGATACCATAATGGTGTCATAAAAATTGAAAAAAAGCTATTTGCAAAGACTCTGTCATGGAATGTAAAACAATAGATACTGAAACAATAAAATTTATCACACAGTGTTTGCAGAGAGTTAATTTTTAGCTCCACTGGCCGAAGGCCAGCAGGCTTATGTCATGGCCAGGTGTCCGTCGTGCGTCCGTCCGTGCATCCGTCCGTCCGTGTGTTAACTTTTATTTCAAACATCTTCTTCTCTGATCCAATTTTCATGAAACTTCACAGAAATGATCCTGCCATGGTCCTCTTCAGAATTTCTTGAAAGAATTTGATTCCTTCAAAAACTCTGGTTGCCATGGCAACAAAACTGAAAAATATTGGAAATCTTTAAAAATCTTCTTGTCTGAAACCATAAGGCATAGGGCTATCAAATTTGGCATGTAGCTTTATGTAGTAGACCTCTATCAAGTTTCTTCAAATTATAGCCCTGGGGTCAAAATTGGCTCTGTCCCAGGGGTCACAAGTTTTACATAGGCTTACATAGAGAAAACCTTAAAAATCTTCCTGTACCTAGCCATAAGGCCTAGAGCTACCAAATTTTGCATGTAGCTATATCTAGTGGGTCTCTACCAAGCGGGCCAAAATTTTAGCCCTGGGGTCAAAATTGGCCCCGCTGCAGGGGTCACAAGTTTTACATGGGCTTACATAGTGACAACTTAAGAAATCTTCCCGTTTTTATTTTTTTTTTTTTTGAAATTAGCCTTGCATCAGGGGTCTTACATTTTACAGAGGCTTCATATGGACAAAACTTGAAAATCACCTTATTTATAACCATACAGCATAGACTTGAATTATTTTGGAATGTGGCTTTATCTTGTGGACCTGTACCAGGGTTCAAGTAATTACAGCTCTGGGATCAAAAATGGCTTTGCCCTGCAGGTCTCAACTTTCACATGGGCTTATACAGAGAAAACTTTGTAAGTCTTCATTTTGAAACCATTTGGCTCAGAATTGACATGTTTAGTATTTATGGTTTATATTTATAAGCCAGTGGAGCGATACAGGGCCATCATGGCCCTCTTGTTTATGATATCATTATGGTATCATTAATTTTGGACATCAGTTTGCTGAAATATGATGCTCAGATTGGTTGATGGATAAGATAAGCATGAAAAGCAAAAAAAACCCATTTACTTAAGCAGTTTGCCAAAATTCCACCAGTTTTTAAAGGGGCATTAAACCAGATTTAGCTCTGAAAGTTTTTTTTTAAACCATAAC
Organism: Tridacna gigas; assembly: GCA_945859785.2. Lineage (NCBI taxonomy): Eukaryota > Metazoa > Mollusca > Bivalvia > Cardiida > Cardiidae > Tridacna > Tridacna gigas. The sequence continues at coordinate 31,109,905 of OX244034.2, forward strand.
AAAGATGGCTAATCTCATTTGCTTGCCAGATGGATTTAGAATTAAAACATAGACATGCAAGTTGGCAACCCCAAGGAATTGCTAAAGTTTGTGTATTTTCACTGTAAGATTTCCTACACCAGTAGAAATGGTGTTGCCATTTTTGCATAATAAGGGATAAATTCATGTTAGGCACCATTATATACTAGTTATATACACCAGAGTCAATTTTTTCCAGTATATATTGTTCTGTTTTTCTGCATCTAATGGTATTTTGAGAATATCAGCTTTTTCTCTCTTTCTTCGCCCCCCCCCCCCCCCACCACAAAAGAAAAAACAATTAGGGTGTCAAATTTGGTTTAATGCCCAAATACTGCAGTGTATCAACTCAATGACCATGTGATTTCCCACCCCACTTACATTTACTTTATTTATTATATGTCATAGATGCTCATGGTCTATATTGTTTTAACACATTTTTCAGCTTCACCAAAAAGATACAGTATGCCACTGAAAATAGTAACTTGTATGTGATAGACATTCATCTTGTGATTCTTCTTTGTCTTGACGTAACCGTCTACCACTCAAAACCTGTGTTTTAAAGAACCTATGGAGAAAGGCTGGTAACCAGCACTTTTTCCTTTCTCACAATGTTTTCCACCCTTTCACAGGCATAACAATGTGTGAGCAATTTGATATGTTGTTTGGGAAAGCTTTTATTTTGGACAAGTCTAAAATGTTGTGCTTTGGTAAACAGTTAAAAATAGGTATGCTGATTGAGTCCAAATCTTACATATCTTTTACTTCAACTTCTGGCACTTAGGTTTTTATATGAAATCCTAAGGAAATTAGTAGACAAGAGGGCCATTGGCCCTAAAGTGCTCACCTCAGTATAGTGATCTAGGATTCTAAGATTTGACTAAGTGGCATATTTTTTTACCCAATGTGACCCAATTTCAAAGTGGTCTTTGGTATCATCAAGCCAAATATTGTGACCTACTTTCATTAGTATTGGACTTTAAATGAGGCCTCTTGAGTGCACAAAAGGTTTTTCTAAGATAAGGCCCTTTGACCTACCTTTTAACCCTACTTGACCAAGTCAATAACTTGTCCAAGATGTTATCAAGACAAACATTCTGATCAATTTTCATGAGTATTTGACTGGAAATGTGGCCTGTAGATTGCACACAAGGTAATTGTTAATGCCTAGATGACGGACACAGCACAATCTTAACCCTTATCCTGCTAAATAACTTGTATAAAACTTTTAGGTTGATAGTAAAAACCTAGATATTGCAATTTCAAAGTTTTTTTGGGAGGGAAAAATATGTCCTTATTGGACAGTGTAGATCCAAGATTAGACAGCATGTTCTGTGCAGTCTAATCTTGGATCTACACTGTCTGCAAGAGGTCAGTGAGTCACACTTAGCAGCTTGAGGATTAAAAGCACACCTTGAATACTTTTTGCTCAGGTGAGCTAAAGGATGACAGAATACAACATTTGCATTTGAAGAAATGAAAAATTAATGAGGAAAACAAGTCTGAAAAAAAGAATGAGAAAGTGATATGCATGTAAAGACGTAATGATGAGAAAATAATGAATGAATAACTTCTGAATAGAAAACGATTATGATGATTAGAATGATCAGCATGTACATTATGAAGACATGTTTTGGAAATGATTTGGGATTACCATATACATGTAGATATGAATAGATTAAATGAAAATGGCTTTTGCTTATAAAAGGGAAAGGATTAACCCTTTACCAGACAATCCCAAGTTTGAATGACCTGAGAAAGATGCCAGCATTTTCTCCTTTTCCCACAATATTTTTTACCCTTAAAAAAGACAAATTGAACATTTAAGCCACATTTAAATGGTTGTCTTCAAATGCTTTGAATTTGGACAGGTCAACATTTTTGTTGTGTGGTAAAGAGTTAAGGTCCTTTGAATTTCTTTTTGTGATCCAATTACAAGTTGATTGATCTTCTGGGATTGGGTTGGGGGAGGGGGTATTCTCCCTTTAGCAACAGTTCAAGTTTTATTTGCTTCTTTAGATTTTAAATCTAACATTTAACCATTAGAGAGTTTTGCACAACTTTGATTGATTTGATAGGGAGTGTAGATCAAGATCATGTGCAATCATTCTGATCTTGGATCTTCACTATCTTTTACATGTATTTTGAAAGTTATTCTCAAAAAAAAAATGAAGTTGCAATAATTGTTTTGTGTTTTGAGAATGTCTATTCCATTTTCATATTACTGTAAGGATTTGATTTTATAACAACTCTATTAATCTACAGGAAATTTTGTAATATCTGTACAGGGCTTGTAGATGGGACGGTTTAATTCAAGTGTTTCAGAACTAGAGTATTTTTTGTTTTAAAAATGGTTCAATTACCTCCCTTTCCATATGAAGTAGACATATTAATTGTCCTTTGTTTTATGTTTGTTAATAATTTTTAGCAGATTTGTATAGCATCATGGGTAACAATGCATGCGCGCTCACACTACTATGATAGCAGTTTGACTTGAACCAAATATACCATCATTCACGCTTGTGCTCTACCCATTCTACTTTCAGTTTTAGCTAATTGATACACCTCAAACTCGCTAATTTGACTTGTAATATCTTTTAACCCTTTAACAAACAATCCTCTGTTTTGAGGACCTTGAGGAAGAAGGCTAACATTTTGGGAAAAGGAGAAAATCCTGGTAACCAGCATTTTCTTCCTCTCCCACAATCTTTTCTTCCCTACCACAGATAATTTGCTAATTTATACCAATTTTGAATTGATCATCTGCAGATGGTCTCAATAGGAAAGAGTACAAAAATGTGTGTTTGGTAAAGGGATAACCATACAGGGCCTGTCACAAGTTTTCTCGGATTGGCAGGCAGTGTGAACCACAACAAAAGTGCAGTCTGATCCTGTATCTACACTTTCTGTTAGAGTGTGACTTTCAGGCCATAGAAGCCTCAAACTTCCAATGATCTTGTCTATCTTTTCTTCTTTTGACGGGGTCCATTGTGGCTCAGTGATGAAGCTGTCAGACTGGAGGCCCTGTTTGGATCTTCACTTAACTCTACCAGATTACAAAATTTTAAACTTGTCCACATTCAAAGCATTTGCAGACGACAAATGAAATGCTGCTAAAATAATGAAATTTGCCCTTGAAAATGTATAAAACATGGGAAAAGGTGGAAATACTGGTTACTAGCATTTTCTCCTTTTCCCCATGTTGTTTACAGAAGGCCTCTTTCTCAGGATCGTTTAAACACAGAATTGTGTGGTAACAGGTTAAAAACTAGGTTTTTCCTAGCAGTGTCCTTGGGCAAGACACTTCAGAGCCATACCTTTTACCGTTAAAACCTCGGACATGAATAAGTGAGCTGCTGCCATGATATGACTCAGTAATTGTTGAAAGCAGTGTAAAACCCCATTCAATCAATCAGTTTCTGTGGCAGCATAAGGGCTCAAAGGCCACTTAATGAATATGGAAAGAGTCATTCAACAATAGTTGTTCATGCTTGTTTGGAAAAAATATGTTACAATTTTTCTGAGAGTATAGATCAAAGATCAGATTGCCTTTCCTGTAGAGTTTGGCCCTAAATTACAATATCTCGGCACATTCCATCTCAAGTCCTGCAATACCTTTCAATAATGCTGAGAAGTACATCATAGTATGCCTTTTCTCTACAACTGCATGCACATTACACCTTGCTGTTCTATTTTGATGACAACAAAAGTGGGAATGGTGTTGATAGATAACATTCTCATGAAAAGACTGTCAAGTAAAACAGTATGGAAAATGGAGGAATTGTCCATTATGAAAATATTGTCCACTTGTAAGAACAATTCTGATTCCTTACTAGATGACAATATTTTAGACATGTTACAATCAGAAGCGTTTGCAGACAACAGTGTTAACATTGCTCTTATGATGAGATTTGTCTTTAAAAGGATAGAAGAAGTTGTGGGTAAAGGAGAAAGTGACGGTTACCAGCATTTTCTCCTTTTCCCACAATATTTTCCGAAGGCAGTTTTCCTTGGTGTAGTGAAAACATACAATGGTTTGATAAAGGGTTTAAAGGAGGCAGAATGATTGGATTGGCCTTAACCCTTTACCAAACGACAAATTTTTGGACTGGACCAAATTCAAAGCATTTGCAGACGACATATTAAATGTTGCTTAAATGATGATTTCAGTCTTTGATAGGTTGGAAAATATTGTGGGAAAAGGAGAAAATGCTGGTTACCAGCATTTTCTCCTTTTCCCACAATGTTTTTAAAAGGCCTGTTTCACAGGGTCGTTAAAACTCGGGGTTGTGTGGTAAAGGGTTAAAGTCATTACTTGCATGAGTCTTAGTGTATGAATTCTCCATGTCCATTTTTTTTTTTTTTGATTGCTTCATGTACATTTGCACAGTGTTAACTCTTTACCACACAATCGCAAGTTTAAAGAAACCTTGAGAAAGAAGGCTTTTGAAAACATTGGAGGAAAAGGAGAAAATGTGGATAACCAGCATTTTCTCCCTTTCTCACAATGTTTTCCACCCCTGCAGACAAAAAAATGCATGATTTGAGCTACATTTGATAATTGTGTTGTCAGCAAGTCCTTTGGATTTGGACAAGTCCAAAATTTTGTTGTTTGGTAATAGATTAACCTATAAATTTCTGTATGTCTAAGTTCAATTGCTTTATGCTATCATTTGCACAAGAATTGTTACAGTATTCATGTATTGCTCATTGCCTTGTATTTAATAGCTTCATGTTATTATTATGCTTGAGTGTTTAGTGAACAAGCTTCCCTTTTCCTTTACTAACCATATTGTATCTTTTTTGCAGTGTTTGTTAATCAAGATTTCAACCGTATGATGTTTTTGACACAAAATACAGTTTTATGGTTGAAATTGGATGGATGGATGGATGGATGGATGGACGGACGGAAGGATGGATGGACGGAGGGAGGGAGGGAGCAAGGGAGGGATCGATAAATCTTACACAGAGGCTCAGATAAGTGGGGATAGTAAAATTCTTAAAGCATCTTTTCCTCACTTAACCCTGTGGTAGACAATGCCACCTTTTAACAACCCTGGGAAAGAAGCCTTTTGAAAACATTGTTAGAAAAGGAAAAAATGCGGGTAACCAGCATTTTCTCCTTTTCCCACAATGTTTTCTACCCTATCAAAGAAAATTTGCACCATTTTAGCCAAATTGAAATTGTTGTATGCAAAGGCTTTCAATTTGGACAAGGCTAAAATTTGCCGTCTGGTGAAAGTTTAAACCAATTATGAGGGATACTCAATAGAAATGTCTCCATGAGACAGTTCTAATGATTATTCATCCACAGAATAAGTTTTAGTGAAGATCTAAAGAGATGCTACCCTTTAACTCATTACCGAATGGCAAAATTTTAGACTAGTCCAAATTGAAAGCATTTGTGGGCAACAAAATAAATGTGACTGAAAAATTGAAATTTAGTTTGGGAAGGGTAGAAAACATTGTAGGAAGAGGAGAAATTGCTGGTTACCAGCATTTTCTCCTTTTCCCACAATGCTTTCATAAGGCTTCTTTCTCAGGTTGTTAAAAGTCAGGATTTTGTGGTAAAGCACTAAACCCTATAAAACTTCCAATATCTCTGCTTCTGCTGCCTTAACCCTTTCCCAAACAAGCCCCGGTTTTCACGTATCTGCAGTACAAGTCTTTAGAAAACACTGTGGGAAAAGGAGAAATTGCTCGTAATGAGCAATTTCTCCTTTTCCCACAGTGTTTTCTACCCTTTTGGAGAACTTTCTGCCATTTTCATCAAATTTAAAATTGCCGTCTGCAAACTCTTTCAATTTGGACCGGTCCAAAATTTGTCGTTTGGGAAAGGGTTAACTCTTTACCGCACAATCCCGACTTTTAATGACCCTGAGAGAGGAGCCTTTTGAAAACATTGTTGGAAAAGGAGCAAATTCTGGTAACCAGCATTTTCTCCTTTTCCCCACAATGTTTTCTACTCTTCCAAAAGCATATTTCAATTCTTAAGTCGTGTTATTTTGTCATCTGCAAATGCTTTCAATTTGGACTAGTCTTAAATTTTGTTGTTTGGTAAAGAGTTAACTCTTTACCAAACAACAAAATTTCAGACTGGTCCAAATTGAAGGCAGTTGCAGACGACAAAATAAATGTGACTGAAAAATTGAAATTCAATTTGGGAAGGGTATATTATAAAACATTGTGGGAAGAGGAGAAAATGCTGGTTACCAGCATTTTCTCCTTTTCCCACAATGGTTTCAAAAGGCTTCTTTGCCAAAGGCCAGAGGGCTTATGTTATGGCCTTGGGTCCATTGTGCAGCTGTCCGTTTGTCTGTGCGTGTGTGCATTAACTTTTATTTCAAACATCCTCTTCTCTGGAACTACCCATTGGATTTTAACGAAACTTCACAGAAATGATCCTGGCATGCCCCTCTTCAGAAACTCATCAAAGAATTTTATTCTTATTAAAACTGTGGGTGCCATGGCAACATAACTGAAAAATATTGGAAATCTTCTTGTCCAAAACCATAAGGCCTAGGGTTACCAAATTCGGAATGTACCTTTATCTAATGGACCTCTATAAAAATTCTTCCATTATAGCTCTGGGGTCAAAATTGGCCCTGCCCTGGGGGTCACAAGTTTTACATAAGTTTATATAGCGAAAAATTTAAATATCTTCTTGTTCTAAACCATAATTATGGCCCAGAGCTACCAAATTTAGCATGTAGCTTCATCTAATGGACTTCAACAAAAATCGTTCATATTATAGCTTCAGGGTCAAAATTGGCCCCGCCCCATGGATCAAAGACTAAAAAATATCAAAAATTTAAACAATTCTTCTTGTCTGAAATCATAAGTCCTAGAGATACCAAATTTGGCATGTAACTTCACCTAACAGACTGTTACAAAAACTATTCAAATTAATGCCCAGTGGTCAAAATTGGCCCTGTCCAGGGGTCACAAGTTTTGCATAGGTTTCTATAGCATGTAGCTTTGTCTAATAGTTCTCTACAAAAACTCTTCAAATTATAGCCCGGAGGTCAATTTGCCCCACCCCCAGAGGTCACAAGTTTTATATAGGTTTATACAGTGAAAACTTTTTACATCTTCTTGTTGTAAACCATAAAGGCCTAGGGCTACTAAATTCTGCGTGTAGCTTCAACTAATGGACCTCTACAAAAAACTGTGGTCAAAATTGGCCCTAACCTACAGGTCACAAGTTTTATATAGGCTTATATGGTGAAAACTTTAAAAGTCTTCTTGTCCTAAACCATATGGCCTAATACCAATTATAGCCCCAGTGTCAAAACTGGTCCAGTGGAGCGATACAGGGCCATCATGGCCCTCTTGTTTCCTTTTCCCACAATGTTTTCTAACCTTCCCAAAACAAACTTAAATTTTAGAGTGACATTTATTTTGTCGTCTGCAAATGTTTTCAATTTCAAAAAGTCCAAATATTTGTCATTTGGTAAAGGGTTAAGACAGGGTACCAATGTTGATTTAGTAGCAAGGAATGTAGACATTGATCAGCCAGTACATTTTGTGTCGTCATATTTTTTGTCAACGCCTTCATTACCTTTATTTTTGTGTTTTTTCAGCCATGGTTAAAATTAGAAGATCCAACAGCATTTCAGATTTTTCATTTGAAGATTACAAATTTTCTGATGACATAGATCCTAAGGAAAAGGCTGAGGAAATAGAGAAGAAGCAGCATGAAAATTTTTCAAAGTCAGTTAATATTTGTGCAGAGTTTTCTTATTTGAATCAAGCCTATGAAAGATCTTTCTGACAAAGAAACTAGGGTTTGGATTGAACATAACCATTTTCATATTAATTGTGCATCTGCAATTTTCAATATGATTATGATTGTTTAAGGAGTTATGGCCCTTTGTTTTTGTCCCTGATCCAGTGACATAGCAATTGAGGGGGTATCTATTGCCTTGATCTGTATTCATCAACCATTCTTGGTTACATTCTTAGTCTCATTCTCAAGAATTCTCTAAATTTCAAGTAACATAAGTTCTGACTGGCTAAACCATTTATGGTTTAGCCAATAAGAAGTTGTGTCACTTTCTTAATCTAGAATGAGACTAAAAATGTAATTTAGATTGGTTTGTGAATATGGGTCCTGGTAGGTCAGTGAATTTGGGCAGTGCCAGGAATTAAATTGCATTAAATTGTTCTGTAGTGTAGAAATTTGTTAATATTTTTGGGAAAGCAGCCAGCGACTTAAAGAGAGTGTTGTGTGTAGATCAGGTATGGAAAGTTCAGCAATGCATGGATGCATGCACTGGCAACCATAAATTTGCTTAAAGAGTTAATGCAGTTAAATGGCAATCAAACTAAAGGACTTGGAGTACCTGTACTATTAGAATGATTTTTAAATGTGAAAAATAACAGGAAATATTTTGTCTTGATACAAGGTTTTTTTAAGCTTGCCAAATAAGCAACTTAAGTACCTCAAATGAATAATACAGGTAAACTCTATTTATGGAAGAATAACATTTGGCCGTAGACACATTTGATGCTCAACTGAAAATAACTTAATGCATGTTCATGTGTATTGTTAGCTCTACTGGCTGTAAGCCAGAGGAGCTTATGTCATGGTGTGGTTTCCGTCGTCCGTCCGTCTGTCCATCCGTCTGTCCGTTAGTCTTTTCTTATTTACACGATAAAGTCTGCATTTGTGGTCAGATTTTCGTGAAACTTGCACAGTTTGTTTATCTCATCAATAGCTTGAACCCTATTGCTTTTGAACAAAATCTGACCATCAGTGTGGCAAAAGTAGCCATTTAAAGTTCAAAATTTCAATTTCTTGTTTACACAATGAAATCCACATTTGTGGTCTGATTTTCATGAAACTTGCACAGTTTGTTTATCTCATCAATAGCTTGAACCCTATTGCTTTTGAACAAAATCTGACCATCAGTGTGGCAAAAGTAGCCATTTAAAGTTCAAAATTTCGATTTCTTGTTTACGCAATGAAATCCACATTTGTGGTCGGATTTTCATGAAACTTGCACAGTTTGTTTATCTCATCAATAGCTTGAACCCCATAGATTTTGAAAAAAATCTGACCATCAGTGTGGGAAAAGTAGCCATTTAAAGTTCAAAATTTCAAGTTGTTGTTTACGCAGTGAAATCCACATTTGTGGTCGGATTTTCATGAAACTTGCACAGGTTGTTTATCCCATCAATAGCTTGAATCCCATTGATTTTGAAAAAAAAATCTGACAACCAGTGTGGAAAAAGTAGCCATTTAAAGTTCAAAATTTCAATTTCTTGTTTACGCGATAAAGTCGGCATTTGTTGTTGGATTTTCGTGACACTTGCACAGTTTGTTAATCTCATCAATAGCTTGAACCCTATTGATTTTGAACAAAATCTGAAAATCAGTATGGGAAAAGTAGCCATTTAAAGTTCAAAATTTCAATTTCTTGTTTAAGCAGAAAAGTCCACATTTGTGGTCGGATTTTTGTGAAACTTGCACAGTTTGTTTATCTCATCAATAGCTTGAACCCTATTGATTTTGAAAAAAATCTGACAACCAGTATGGGAAAAGTAACCATTTAAAGTTCAAAATTTCAATTTCTTTTTATGCGATAAAGTCTGCATTTGTTGATGAATTTTCGTGAAACTTGCACATTTTCTTTATCTGATCAGTAGGTTGAACCCCATTGATTTTGAAAAAAAATATGACAATCAGTGTGGGAAAAGTAGCCATTTAAAGTTCAAAATTTCATCTTCTTGTTCACATGATAAAGTCTGAATTTGTTGTCGAATTTTTTGTGAAACTTACACAGTTTGTTTATCCGATCAATAGCTTGAACTCTATTGATTTTGAAAAAAATTTGACAATCAGTGTCGGAAAAGTAGCCATTTAAAGTTCAAAATTTCAATTTCTTGTTTACAAGATAAAGTCGGCATTTGTGGTCAGATTTTCGTGAAACTTGCACAGTTTGTTTATCTCATCAATAGCTTGAACCCTATAGATTTTGAAAAAAATCTGACTACCAGTATGGGAAAAGTAACCATTTAAAGTTCAAAATTTCAATTTCTTTTTACGCGATAAAGTCTGCATTTGTTGATGAATTTTCGTGAAACTTGCACATTTTCTTTATCTGATCAATAGCTTGAACCCCATTGATTTTGAAAAAAAATATGACAATCAGTGTGGGAAAAGTAGCCATTTAAAATTCAAAATTTCATCTTCTTGTTCACATGATAAAGTCTGAATTTGTTGTCGAATTTTTTGTGAAACTTACACAGTTTGTTTATCCGATCAATAGCTTGAACTCTATTGATTTTGAAAAAAAATCTGACAATCAGTGTCGGAAAAGTAGCCATTTAAAGTTCAAAATTTGAATTTCTTGTTTACAAGATAAAGTCTGCATTTGTGGTCAGATTTTCGTAAAACTTGCACAGTTTGTTTATCTGATCAATAGCTTGAAGCCTATTGATTTTGAACAAAATCTGAAAATCAGTATGGGAAAAGTAGCCATTTAAAGTTCAAAATTTCAATATCTTGATTATGCTATAAAGTCCACATTTGTGGTCAGATTTTCGTGAAACTTGCACAGTTTGTTTATCTCATCAATAGCTTGAACCCTATTGATTTTGAAAAAAATCTGACAATCAGTGTGGGAAAAGTAGCTATTTAAAGTTCAAAATTTCAATTTCAATTTCTTGTTTATGTGATAAAGTCTGCATTTTTCATCAGATTTTCATTATATCATCAACAACTTGAACCCCATTGATTTTGAAAAAAATTTAAAAAATCAGTATAGGAAAAGTAGCCAATTAAATTCAAAAATTTACAATTTCTTTTTACGCGATAACGTCGGCATCTGTTGCTTTATGGCTTGAACCCTATTGTTTTTGAAAAATAAAAAGAAAATGACAATCAGTGTGGGAAAAGGAGCCATTTAAAACTGGAAATTTACATTGATTGTTCATGCAATTAAGTTGCATTTTTGATTCAATTCTTTTGAAACTTGCAAAAATATTTGTATCATCAAGGGATTGAACTCTATTAAGAATGAAGAAAATCTAGCAATGAATTTAGGAAAAGCAGCCATTTGATGACTTAGTATTGTTTACTCAACACAGTCCACATTATTAGTCACATTTCTTTGAAACTTGCAGGGATTGTTTAAAACAATGAGTACTAAAACCCTATCAGATTTGGCTGGATTCTAAACAATTGGTTTTAAGAAATTGTGCTTCAATTTTTTTTCACTATTGTTTAATTCACCATGCCTATTTGCACTGTCTTAGTGGGTTCAAGTCCAGTTGCAGCAACACCCCACCCCCCATTTTTTTGTGTGTTTGCCTTTTTCCTTTTTGCATCATGAATTCAAAACGTATACTAGAAAAAAAAAGCAAAACCAATGCCAGTAGAGCAATTCAGGCCCTCAAGGGCCTCTAGCTTGAACCCTGTTGATTTTGAAAAAAATCTGTCAATCAGCATGGGCAAAGTAGCCATTTAAAGTTAAAAATTTCCATTTCTTGTTTATGCAATAAAGTCTGAATTTTTATCAGATTTTCATTGTATCATCAACAGCTTGAACCCCATTGATTTTGAAAAAAATTCGAAAATCAGTGTAGGAAAAGTAACCAATTAAATTCGAAAATTTACAATTTCTTTTTACGCGATAACGTCGGCATCTTTTGCTTTATGGCTTGAACCCTATTGTTTTTGAAAAATAAAAGAAAATGACAATCAGCATGGGAAAAGGAGCCATTTAAAATTGAAAATTTACATTGATTGTTTATGCAATTAAGTTGCATTTATGATTCAGTTCTTTTGAAACTTTGCAAAGATTATTTGTATCATCAAGGGATTGAACTCTATTAAGAATGAAGAAAATCTAGCAATGAATTTAGGAAAAGCAGCCATTTGATGACTTAGTATTGTTTACTCAACACAGTCCACATTATTAGTCACATTTCTTTGAAACTTGCAGGGATTGTTTAAAACAATGAGTACTAAAACCCTATCAGATTTGGCTGGATTCTAAACAATTGGTTTTAAGAAATTGTGCTTCAATTTTTTTTCACTATTGTTTAATTCACCATGCCTATTTGCACTGTCTTAGTGGGTTCAAGTCCAGTTGCAGCAACACCCCACCCCCCATTTTTTTGTGTGTTTGCCTTTTTCCTTTTTGCATCATGAATTCAAAACGTATACTAGAAAAAAAAAGCAAAACCAATGCCAGTAGAGCAATTCAGGCCCTCAAGGGCCTCTAGCTTGAACCCTGTTGATTTTGAAAAAAATCTGTCAATCAGCGTGGGCAAAGTAGCCATTTAAAGTTAAAAATTTCCATTTCTTGTTTATGCAATAAAGTCTGAATTTTTATCAGATTTTCATTGTATCATCAACAGCTTGAACCCCATTGATTTTGAAAAAAATTCGAAAATCAGTGTAGGAAAAGTAACCAATTAAATTCGAAAATTTACAATTTCTTTTTACGCGATAACGTCGGCATCTTTTGCTTTATGGCTTGAACCCTATTGTTTTTGAAATATAAAAGAAAATGACAATCAGCATGGGAAAAGGAGCCATTTAAAATTGAAAATTTACATTGATTGTTTATGCAATTAAGTTGCATTTATGATTCAGTTCTTTTGAAACTTTGCAAAGATTATTTGTATCATCAAGGGATTGAACTCTATTAAGAATGACGAAAATCTAGCAATGAATTTAGGAAAAGCAGCCATTTGATGACTTAGTATTGTTTACTCAACACAGTCCACATTATTAGTCACATTTCTTTGAAACTTGCAGGGATTGTTTAAAACAATGAGTACTAAAACCCTATCAGATTTGGCTGGATTCTAAACAATTGGTTTTAAGAAATTGTGCTTCAATTTTTTTTCACTATTGTTTAATTCACCATGCCTATTTGCACTGTCTTAGTGGGTTCAAGTCCAGTTGCAGCAACACCCCAACCCCCATTTTTTTGTGTGTTTGCTTTTTTCCTTTTTGCATCATGAATTCAAAACGTATGCTAGAAAAAAAAAGCAAAACCAATGCCAGTAGAGCAATTCAGGCCCTCAAGGGCCTCTAGTTTGGGAAGTAACTTTGTAGATTTCTCTTCATTGGCACACTTTGTAGTTTTTGTGTCATGTAATCAGACACATAATCAACGTAAATCTGATAGTTGTGCTATCTTTACAGGATGCTTGACCCCACAAAATATCTCCACTATGATCACTATATGAAAGTCTATGGGGACATTCTATATAGATGGGGGCTGAGGAATCAGGCTGTAGAAATACTCAAATTTGTAACTATTCCACCAGAACCACATGCTGGATTAGGTATAATATGTTTTTATATTAACCCTTTACCAAGCAATCCAGAGTATTAAGACTTTGAAGAAGCCTTTTGAAAATATTGTGGGAAAAGGAGAAAATGCTGGTAACCAGCATTTTCTCTTTTCACACAATGTTTTCTACCATTTAAAAGACAGAATTCATCTTTCGAACTAGTTGAAAATTTTCGTCTGCAAACGTTTTCACTTTAATTGGCCCAAGATTTTGTTGATTGGTAAAGAGTTAAAGAGCCTTTAACAACATTAGTTGCTGATGCAGCTAGTGTAGATGAAGATCAAGAGTTGTAAAGGTAGAAGCTTTTAAAGTGGACAGCTTTTTCTCTCTCCACCATGGAATGGAAATCTCAATACTGAGGTGAATATATTGATTGAATGTGATTGGTCAATGAAACATATTGTTCAGCTTTTAAAATAACTACAAGCTGGTAAGAATAGAAATGAGCAGTCCGAATTAACTGTTACACATAAAAAGTTTGTCAATTTATTTATTCCTGTATACTGGATTGAAGATGAATTACTGCAGAACATGACGGAAGAAACAACTTTTTTGTTTCAAAGTTAAAAATATATGAAAAATTTTGACAAATGATGGGGGATCGTGTTCAACAGTTAACCCTTTACCACACAATTCCCAGTTTTAAAGACAGTGAAGGAGAAGGTGTTTGAAAATATTGTTGGAAAAGGAGACAATGCTGTTAACCAGCATTTTCTCCTTTTCCAACAATGTTTTCTATTCTGTCAATGAAGTTAGTTTCATTTGAATCTTTTTCAAATTTGTGGTCTGTAGAAGCTTTCAACTAGAAGAGTCTAGAATTTTTTGTTTGGTAAAGAGTTAATACAGTTGGACACCCTATCTTATATATTGGGTTATAGATGGGAAGTTTGTCAAATATAAATGCCTGTGGGACTGTCCTGTAAATGGGCCATTGGAGAATAGGAACAGGGATCAATTAGTTGGTCTCCTGCAGATGAATTTTTACATCTTGGAGCTGTCACCATTGAAAACACTTTGACAAAAAGAGGTATTGTTTGTAAAAAGATACTTTTCCATTTGCCAAAATGTTTTCAAATGTATTCATGTATTAAGTTTTAATTCAATCTGATTGTCCTTTTTTCAAGGAACTTTTCAAAGTTGTACATTACACATTTTTTTCAGGAGGAAAAAGATTACAAGTAGAACTTTAAGGATTTACTATGAACTTTTGTATATGTTTTAGAGTTTAAGGTGCAGTGCCATTACTGTAATACTGATGTTAGAGGTGTGAAATGTGGAACATGCAAAATGCAGGCACTCCAGTGTGTCATATGTCATAAAGGGGTCAGAGGTGAGTGTATTAGATTGTGAACCTGTATGTATGCTTGTATTACACATGATGTACATGTTGTGTCAACAAAATTGAATGAATGTCATGCAAGGTAACTTTGTGAAAAAAAATCTGAGAAAGACAATATAGGACAATATAGAAAAATCATTCTAAATTAAAGATTTGAGCCATGCTCTGTGAAAAAGACGGATTAATGCATTTGCAAGAAGTATCGACCAAGGTCAGCCTGTGTAGTCCGCCCAGTCAATTTTCTGTATGTCCAAGGACCAGTCTATCTAATGATTGAGTCAGTTGTTCAAAAAAAGTGGCTATTATGGATCCATAATCGTGTGATGGCTTGATTGGTGTAATGCATCACAGAGATGCATTAAGCCCCCTTTTGCCAGAGCATAGCTCATTTTCTTTTGTTCAGAATTACCTGTTTCTGTCTTCTTATAATCTGCTTACTTTTTTTTTTCCAACAGCTTGGTTAAAAGACATCTTGAGAACGAAAAATCTCTTTCTTTTTCTCATTATTTAAAGATACATTAATCCTTAACTATCATGCTTTGATTTGAACCATACTGTTCATGTTTACACTCTTTATCCTTCTACAAGAAGTCCAAAATTTTTACATCTCATGAGGAACGCTGTTTTCTATCCTCTTGAAAGACAATTCCTGCCATTTTAGCCATATTTAATTTGTCATCTGCAAATACTTTGGATTTGGCCAAGTATAAAATGTTGTGAAAAAGTTGAACTTAGCTTTTAGTCTCATCCGCATACTGTAACATGCTGTACCAATTCAGCTTATTTGCATATGATGAGCTATGTATGAACTGGGGGTGGACTTTAACAGTAACTTTTACTTTCAAATCTACTTTTAGGTGCTCTCAACTTTTGTCTAAACTGTGGCCATGGAGGCCATGCCACACACATGCATGCCTGGTTCAAGATTGAAGAGGAATGTCCAACAGGATGTGGTTGTAAATGTCTAAAGTGGAACCCAGTCTGACTTTGATCATGTGACCTTTCACCTGACACTGATGTATTTTGGTCCTCATTTATTTGAGCCATGCTGTGTGAAAAGGGGGTGTAATGCATATGTGAAAAAGTATTGACCTGGGCTGAAACGTTTTGGTTTTGGTCAATTTTCTGTATGTCCAAGGACCAGTCTACCACATGATTCAGTTGGTTGTTAAAAAAAGTGGCAATTATGGATCCATAATGATGTGATAGATTGATTGGTACAATGCATCTCCGAGATCCGTTAAGCCCCCTTTTGCTAGAGCATGTCTCATTTATAACAGAATTTTGTAAAAGTGTTCAAAGTAGAAGCTTGTAAGTAGTCAATAATCTTTTGTGGACAAGACGGACAGAAGTACTTACAGTCAAGATGTGTAGGAGAATGCAATTGTTGAAATGAGAGGGACTGTACCAAGTGTGCCTCTTATTGTTTATAGTGCAATATTTGTTTTGTACATGTTCATGGGTTTGTTTTCTTATGTCTTTAATTCTTAAAGAGAGATATGCATACTTTTGTCATTTTTTTTTCCTTTGATGTTTGTAACTCATTTTGACTGACAATTAGACTCTACCAAATTAAAAGCATGACCAGATAACTCATGTATTTTGTTGGGAAATGGGGAAATTTCTCAGTTAAGGGTTTTCATTTTTGCTGAAAGTGCCCATTTTATTTATTCATTGTGCCAAGCTATATCTGCATAATAAGCATCATGTAAAAGTCCAATCTAGCATTCAATAGCTAATACACAACATGTATAGATGCAGTAAAGTAAAACAGAAACATGAATTGTTTAACCCTTTACCACACAATCCCCAGTTTTAACTACCCTTAGAAAGAAGGCTTTTAAAAAGATTATGGAAAAAGGAAAAAATGCTAGTTTGGTTTCAAAAGGCCTCTTTCCCAGGGTCATTAATAGGCGGCATTATGCAGTAAAGGGTTGAACAACAGACTACAGAGAATTCCCTGTATATCTCTTTACCACACAATCTCGACTTTTAACGACCCTTAGAAAGAAGCCTTTTCAAAATATTGTGGGAAAAGGAGAAAATGATGGTAACCAGCATTTTCTCCTTTTCCCGCAATGTTTTCTACCCTTCCCAAAACAAATTTCAATTTTTCAGTCACATTTATTTTGTCGTCTGCAACTGCTTTCAATTTTGACTAGTCTAAAATTTTGTCATCTGGTAAAGAGATTATGAGAGAGCATAGCAACATATACTGAAGGTTTTGCAGTTTTGCAAGATAAACCTTAAAGGCCACAAACCATTTCTCTGTTATGTCCATAAGACTTTGCAACTGTTCTTTGAAGCTTAACTCTTTACCACACGACAAAATTTAGACTCATCTAAATTGAAAGCATTTGCAGACGGCAAAATTAATGTAACTCAAATATTGAAATTTGTTTTGGGAAGGGTAAGAAAACATTGTGGGAAAAGGAGAAAATGCTGGTTACCAGCATTTTTTCCTTTTCCCACAATGTTTTCAAAAGGCTTCATTCTCAGGGTTGTTAAAAGTCGGGATTGTGTGGTAAAGGGTCAATCTTCAGTCTGAATTGTTTGGTATTATCTTGTAACCTCCTGAAACTGGTATTATCTCAAAGTTCAGGACCTCCTACAACAATCTGTGAGGTAATCATTAACATCAGTTAACCCTTTACTGCACAATGCCGCCTTTTAACGCCCTTGGGAAAGAGGCCTTTTGAAAACATTGTGGGAAAAGGAGAAAATGCTGGTAACCAGCATTTCCTCCTTTTCCCACGATGTTTTCTATCCCGTCAAAGAAAAATTGCACCATTTGAGCCACATTGAAATTGTTGTCTGCAAATGCTTTCAATTTGGACAAGGCTAAAATTTTGTCGTCTGCTAAAGGGTTAACACTTTACCACACAATCCAGAGTTTTTACAAATGTGAAGAAGATGGCTTTTGAAACACTGAAGAAAGGAGAAAATGTGGGTAAGCTGCATTTTCTCTTTTTCCCTTAATGATTCTACTATTTCATAGACAGAGATTATTATTTGAACTACATTTATTTTGTCGTCTGCAAATGCTTTGAATTTGTGTAGTCAAGAATCTGGTTGTTTGGTGAGGAGTTAACTCTTGACCAAACAACAAAATTTTAGACTAGTCCAAATTAAAAGCATTTGCAGATGACAAATGAATGTAACTGGAAAATTATTATTTTGCTTTTGGTAGGGTTAGAAAACATTGTGGGAAAGGGAGAAAATGCTGGTTACCAGCATTTTCTCCTTTTCCCACCATGGTTTCAGAAGCCCTTTTCTCTAGGGTTGTAAAAACACAAAATTGTTTGGTAAACTGTTATACATGTATATTACCCCTTTACCACACAATCCAGAGTTTTAATGAACCTGAAGAATAGGGCTTTTAAAACACTGAGAAAAGTACAAAACGATGGTAAGTAGCATTTTCTCCTTTGCCCACAAGAATTTCAACCATTTCAAAGACAGAAGATTATACTTTTGAGCTACATTTATTTTGTTGTCTGCAAATGCTTTGAATTTCATCTAGTTCAGAATTTTGTTGTTTGGTAATGAGTTAACTCATGACGACACAACCAAACTTTTAGACTTGTCAAAATTTAAAGCATTTACAGATAACATAATAAGTGTGACTCAAAAATTGAAATTTGTTTTGGTTGAAAACATTGTGGGAAAAGGGGGGAAATGCAGGTTACCAGCATTTTCTTCTATTCCAATGATGTTGTCTATTCAGACAAAATCAGATTCCATCAGTTGAGCCACATTCGTCATCTGCAAATGCTTTCAAATAAGTCTAAAATTTTATTGTTTGGTACAGAAAACACAGGGAAACATTGTGGTGACAATATCTCTCATGTACAATGTTTTTATGTATTAATCCAGGATACAAGTATATTTTCCTATTAAAAACATGTTCCAAAAGGTAATGAATGAATAATAGCACTCTTAGGGTGATAGTGTTAATACATGTACATAATGTTTATGTGCTCTTTACCCTTTACCACACAATCCCGACTTTTAACGACCTTGACAGTGAAGCCTTTTGAAAACATTGTGGGAAAAGGAGAAAATGCTGGTAACTAGCATTTTCTTCTTTTCCCACAATGTTTTCTACCCCATCAATTACAGAAATTACCATTTTAGGAACATTTAATTTGTCGTCTGCAAATGCTTTCAATTTGGTTCATTCCAAAATTTTGTCGTTTGGTAAAGGGTTAAGGTGGAATTGTTGATAGGTTATATTTATGTGCTCATTGGGTAAAACTGTTGTTATTACATAATGTATTATGTGTTCCTAGGGTGAAAGTGGTGTTATTACATAATGTATTGTGCTGTAAGGGTAAAAGTTTTGTTACTACATTATGTATTGTGTGCTTTTAGGGTGGAAGTGTTATTACATTATTTCTGTATAAATGTCAAAAAGTTGTTCATTAAGTTTTAAATTTTGATCGATGAAACAAAGAAAATAAAGCAAATTTTCACTTTAACAGTTTGTTACTATGATTTACTTTGTGTACCGGCCCAGAAACAATGAGTAGATGTGTGTCTTCACCCATTCCTAATTTACCTACAGTGTATAAGTCTTGTGTTGGTCTGATTTCAATTAAAGTTGCACCAAAGATCATTAAGAATGGTATTGATTCTTTACCAGAAAACAAATTTTAGACTTGACCAAATGAAAACCACTTGCAGACAACAAATGTGGCACAAGTGATAAGTCTTTGAAAGAGTAAAAAAAAATTGTGGAATATCCAGCATTTTCTTTCCTTTGAAGTTTTTTTTACAGCATTTACAACCAACAACCTTATACACTGTAGGTAAATTAGGAACAGTGTTTAATGCTATTTTTAATATGCAACTTGCACTGGCTGTTTCTCATATATAAAGCCAAAATTCTCTTTAGAGTTCAGACAGGCATTATTTCATTCACTTTGAATAAAGTCCATGTTTGATTCCTCAAGCCCTCTGTCATCATAAAGATAACTTATGCAATACAAGAGCTATAGTTTACCGTATTGAAATTTGTATGTAAATCAATTCTTTCTCTTGTAGTCAACAATATTTTTAGCAACCTTCATGCCAGATTAATGCAAAACAAGAGGGCTGTAATTGCCCTTGACTGCTCACCAGAACATTCATAGCTTTGAGATAATAATAAGATATAAGATTTTGTCAAAACCAAAAGTCTCTCTGTTTCATGTACATTGTGCTTCAAATATGGGTGAAAGGCAGTGGGGCCACCATGGCTTTCTTGTTCCTAAGATTTGACCTATTGACCTACTTTTTGACCCGAGGTTACCAAAAAATGAAACAAAGATTTTGTCAGGCAAACATTCTGACCATGTTCAATAAGCGTTATTGCATAAAATGTACCTATGTTTCCAGGCCTTTATAAGCTTGTATTAAAGGGGAAAAAGCCGGCGTTAACAGGAGAAAATGTATATTAATCAGTAAAATCATGTGCCGTTAATGCCCAGCTTTGTACTTTCAATATCCTCGATCCAAGCCTACCTTGTAACAATATACTCTGAACATTTGTTCTTGTCATACATACCAGACTCCAACCAACAAAGCTGTAGGAACTTGTACCTTATTAGATCCTTATTATGGGTTGTCTCTGATGATTTTAGTACACCACAAACAAAGTTTTACACAGTATCTCAGTATTATCGAGATCTGAGCAAAAAATCAATCATGATGCACTCTACATCCCACCCACTTTCTTAATGTGGTCTGCAATTCCTTCGCATCATATATCCCTTTGACGTCTCTCAGAGAAATTTCATATCCACTCATTTATCCTAGTTGTAATTGGTCCAAAACTGTGCAAGTTAATCCCACAGTCCACTATGTATTAAATATCATTAGAAGTGAATTACAGTGAGAGATCAAAACAGTGGCATAGGACTGTGGCCCTTCACTATGCGTAACAAAAATTTTATCCTCGAATTCCGGTTTTGACCGGTATAAGTCTGGTACATTTCAAATCCGTTTCTTTACATTTCCATGGAAATGTTTTTGCTTTCGTCGCAAATTATTGCTAAAATATTTATATTTCATGCATGAATAGCTTTACTTCACGTTTTTTCGGTTGTTTACATTCACAGAGGCCCTCAAAATCGATAAACACACATGTGCTTTGCACTAGGGCATTAAACCATTTTTCCCGCCTCTGCGAATGTTAATGACCTCAAAAACGTGAATTAACCCTATATTTGACTGAAAAAGGGGTCTGTATTAGTGATACAAGATGACTCATCATATTTTAGCCCGTTTTAGATTCTTACAAGACATTCTGACCAAGTTTCACAAGCATTTGACCAAAATGTGGCTTCTAGATTGACCACACAGTTTTTCTAAAATTTGATTTTGTGACTAACTTTTTGACCTAGATACATGCAAGATATTAGGACAAACATTCAAATCAAGGTTTATGAGTATTAGACTGAAGGTGCAGCCTAAAGAGCACTAAAATATGATGACCCTTGTTTCTTTCCAATATGATCCATTTTCAAATTCAAGATATTTATTAAGACAAACAGTTTGACCGAGATTCATAAGCATTGGAATGAAAATACATACATGGCCTTTACAGGGCACATGTTTTTCTACCATTTTATCTAGTGACCTAAGATGTGACCAAAGGTACTACCGGTAATTTCAAGCTGGTTTGAGATATTATAAGGACAGGCATTCTGGCCGAGCACTTTGTATCATTTTTTCAGGTAGGTCCAGAGTCAAGGTCACACTATATCTTAACCTTTACCAAACAACAAAAACGTAGACCACTCCAAATTGAAAGCATTTGCAGACAACAATTGAAATGTGAATCAAAAGATGTAAATTGCCTTTGATAGGGTAGAAAACATTGTGGGAAAAGGAGAAAATGCTGGTTATCAGCATTTTTAGCTCCACTGACCGAAGGCCAGTGGGCTTTTGTCATGGCCTGGTGTCTGTCGTGCGTCAGTCCGTGCATCTGTCTGTGCGTTAACTTTTATTTCAAACATCTTCTCTGAAACTACCCATCCAATTTTCATGAAACTTCACAGAAATGATCCTGCCATGGTCCTCTTCAGAATTTCTTGAAAGAATTTGATTCCTTCAAAAACTCTGGTTGCCATGGCAACAAAACTGAAAAATATTGGAAATCTTTAAAAATCTTCTTGTCTGAAACCATAAGGCATAGGGCTATCAAATTTGGCATGTAGCTTTATGTAGTAGACCTCTATCAAGTTTCTTCAAATTATAGCCCTGGGGTCAAAATTGGCTCTGCCCCAGGGGTCACAAGTTTTACATAGGCTTATATAGAGAAAACTTTAAAAATCTTCCTGTACCTAGCCATAAGGCCTAGAGCTACCAAATTTTGCATGTTGCTATATCTAGTGGGTCTCTACCAAGCAGGCCAAAATTTTAGCCCTGGGGTCAAAATTGGCCCCGCCGCAGGGGTCACAAGTTTTACATGGGCTTACATAGTGACAACTTAAGAAATCTTCCTGTTTTGATTTTTTTTTTTTTTGAAATTAGCCTTGCATCAGGGGTCTTATGTTTTACAGAGGCTTCATATGGACAAAACTTGAAAATCACCTTTATTTATAACCGTACAGCATAGACTTGTATTGTTTTGGCATGTGGTTTTATCTTGTGGACCTCTACCAGGGTTCAAGTAATTATAGCTCTGGGATCAAAAATGGCTTTGCCTTGTGGGTCTGAACTTTCACATGGGCTTTTAGAGAGAAAACTTTGTAAGTCTTCATTTTGAAACCATTTGGCTCAGAATTGAAATGTTTAGTATTTATGGTTTATATTTATAGGCCACTGGAGCGATACAGGGCCATGATGGCCCTCTTGTTTCCTTTTCCCATATTTTCAAAAGGCTTCTTTCTAAGTTAAAACTTGGGATTGTGTGGTAAAGGGTTAAAGGTCAAATGATAAAATTGTCATACATTATAGCTTGTCTGGGCTAAAACTACTACATTTATCGATGGATTTAAAAATAATTTACACAGTGTTATCCTTCACCATTAGAAGTGCCATTTGAATCATTTGTTCAAGTAGGTCAAAGGTCAAGGTCACACTGAAAGGTCAAATGATCCAATAGAACATGTCTGAGCCATAAATTCTACATTTTATACTGATTTCAAAATAATTTGGCACAATTGGTCATCTTCATGAGTAGATGTGACATTTGAAATATTTTATCATAATTATATGTCCAAGATCAAGGTCACACTTTAAGGTGAAAATTATCATAACTAGAACTTGTCAAAGCCATAACTTCTACACATATGGATGGATTTCAAAATAAGTTTGCACAATTGTTCTCCTTTATGAGTATATGTGCCATTTCTGAATTTGTTCAGGTGGGTCCAAGTCAAGTTCACATTTGATAGTCAAATGACAGAATTTTTGACATTTCTACATAATGAGTAGCAAGTGTCTCTCTGAATTATTCATCTGAGTAGTTTCAAGGTCAAGATCATACTTGCAGGTCATAAATTATGCTAGAACAATGTACTTGTTCATAAATGGGGAAAACAAAGGGATCTGAAATATGACGGATGTAAATTGAGTTACTACTTTTTTCCCCAAGTGTAGCTTAAGAGGTTCTTTACTAACTCCCAAACATTTTGCCCCTGGGCAACCTTCTAGTTCAAAGATAGAATTAAGACGAACATTTTGAAAAAGTTTGGATTGTTTGGTAACAGGTTAAGTATAAACTGTTGACCAGACGATATCATTTTAGATTTATCCAACGTAAAAGCATTTGGTCCATATTAAGAGCATTTGCAGATGAAAAATAACAGGCCTGTATTGACCGGATTTGTCTCTTCAAGAATACAACACCATGAGGGCAAGAAGAAAATGCTGGTCAGTAGGATTTCCTCCTATTACAACGTTTTCAAAAGCTTAGGTCATAAAATCATGGGATTGTTTGGTAAAGAATTAAACATATGGTTGCTGTACAAATTACTGTTTGGTGTTTTGTTCCCCATCAGCTGTCACAATTTACCTTTCTGACTTTTCTGAACTGATAATATACTGACAATTTGAAAATTAGTTACCTTGGTTGGTGATATTTAATTGCCGAGAGGAAAAAGTAGTTGATTGAATGGTCTTTTTTGCCACTTTCAACATTATCTCAGTCATATCACTGCAACAGTTTGCTTATTCATGTATGTCCTGGGTTTCACTAGTACAAGGCTAGGGCTCTGATGTGTCTTTCTCAAGGACACTCCCACGAAAAAACCCTATGCTTCCAGTGAGGCTCTAACCTGGGTTCTTCAGGTTATGAGTCGTACACTTTATCACTGAGCCTCACAGGACCCTGGGAAAAGTAATATTGTTTTAGTCTTTGTTAAGTTTTCACCGAGGTGGAGTTTGAACCCACAACCTCTCCTGAGCACTACAAGTAGCTTGGAGAGAGTAACAGTAATTAAAAAACAAACTATTATCCAGACCATTACATTTCACGTGAATGGAGCTAAAAATATGGCCTCTATAATTTACATATGATTTTCTTTTGCTTTGATCTAGTGACCCTACTTTTTGACCCAATGTGGCATACTTTTGTACTCATTCAAGATATCCTCTAGATAAACATTATGACTAAGTTTCATGAGAATTGGTAGCCTCCTGAATGCATGCAAGGTTTTCCAGATTTGATATAGTTAAATTTTCATTTGCACTGGACTGAAAATGTGCCATCTCGACCATACATAAGACCTTTTCAGATTTGACCTGGTGACCTAGCCCAGGCTACCTATTTGTAAACTTTGCAGTGATTCTTTCAATACAAGTTAATATACTGTGACCCAGTTTTGAGAGAAAGGGACTGAAAATGTGGCCTTTAAAATGTAACCTGGATTTTCTTTGATTTGACCTAGTGACCTACCTTTTAACTCAGGTTAACCATTTTCTACTTTTCAGAGATTTAATCAAGACAAACATTTTAAGTTTCATTAGCACTGGACATCTAAATTAGACCTGTAAAGTGTACACAACCTTTTTATTACATTTAACCAAGGTCCACGAGTTTCAAGCCAAGGCCAATTTTCAGGGGCATGATTTTCAAGCTAAGTTTCACCTTTCCCAACAAGCCAAGCGCCCGTAGCTCAGTCGGTAGCGTACAGGACTTGAGGAGGTCGCTGGTTCGATCCCCGGCTTGGCCAGTTTCTTTCCGAGGATTAATGATAGTCATCACGACAGGATTCATTCCTCTCTCACTGCTGACCATTGTTTCGACGATGGTTATGTGGGAAAGCAGCCAGTGGCTTGGAAAGAATATTGTGCAGAGTACTGGTTAAAGAAACTCCAGGAAAGCATGGATGGGTGCATTGGCCGCTGTGATATAACTGAAATAATGTTGAAAACGGCGTTAAATACCATACAGTCAATACAGTCCTTTCCCAACAATGTTTTCTACTCTTTCAAAAACAAGTTCCAGCATTTGAGATACATTTGTCTGCAAATGCTTTTAATTTGGACAAATTTAATTTTGTTGTTTGAGTAAGAGTTAAATGTTCCTCCTATGTGTCACTTGCACTTGTATTTATCATGTCTTGTATCTTAACTCTTTCACAAACGACAAAATTTTAGACTGGTCAAAATTGAAAGCATTTGCAGATGACAAAATAAATGTAACCCAAAAATTGAAATTTGTTTTGGGAAAGGAAGAAAACATTGTGGGAAAAGGAGAAAATTTTCTCCTTTTCCCACAATGTTTTCAAAAGCTTTCTTTTTCAGGGTCATTAAAAGTCGGTAAAGAGTTAAACAAATGATAAAATGACAGATCCATTTCGAAAGCAAGGCTAAATGAGTGGAGTTGTCTTTCTCCTTTTCCCAGAATGTTTTCAAATGGCTTCTTATTCTGTGTCATAAAAACACAGGAATGTTTAGTAAAGAGTTCAAACAGTCTACATGCATGTGGTGAAAAAGGTAGATGGAGCATCTTGCAAGATCTAAACTCCAGGATTCTCCCTTTATCTTCAGCTATGTGTGTAATAACCTAAAAGCACAAGTCACTACAGTCTGCTCATTGAAAAGGAAGAAACCATTCTGGAAAAAAGAAAAGGGATTTGACCTTGAAAGGGTAGACTTCATTGTTTGGAACAAAACCAGCATTTTCTCCTTTTCCCACAATATTTTCAAAGCCTTCTTCCTCAGGGCTGTTAAAACAAGGAGCTCATTTAGTAAAGGGTTAACAGCCATGTAAAGAAAAAGTCTTTTGAAAACATTCTGGGAAAAGGGGAAAATGCTGGTTTTGTCCCAAACAATGATGTTTATCCTTTCAAGGTCAAATCCCTTAATTGGAACCACACGTTATTGTTTGCAAAATTGATGCTTTCAAGTTGGGCAAGTAAACAAGAAGGCCATTGGCCCTAAAGTGCTCACCTGAGTAAAGTCATCTACAGTTGATAAAGCTGAGGAGATCCTAAATTTTAATGGTGTAAAAGACATGAGTGTAAGTGACCTACTTTTGTAACCAATGTGACTAAATTCCAAACTTATACAAGATATCATTAAAACATACATTCTGACCAAGTTTCATGAGTATCAGACTGAAAATGTGACCTCTACAATGCACAAAAGGTTTTTGTAAGATTTGGTCCAGTGACCAACTTTTTAACGAGATGTGACCCACTTTGAAAGTTGTCCAAGATATCATCAAGGCAAACTTTCTGACCAAGTTTCAAGAGAATTAGGCTGAAAATGTGGCCTCTAGAGTGCACACAAGGTTTATCTAAGATTTGACCATGTGACCTAGTTTTTGCGCCAACAAGGCCCACTTTCAAAATTATGTGAAATATGAACAAGACAAATATTCTGACTAATCTTATTAGTATTAGGCTGAAAATGTAGCCTCTATGGAGCACCCAAGGTTTTCCTAAGATTTGGCCCAGTGACCTACATTTTCAGCCGACATGAACCAATTTCAAACTTGTCTGAGATATCTTCAAGACAGACAATCTGACCTAGTTTCATGAGTATCCGACTATAAATGTGGACTCTAGAGTGCACACAAGGTTTTTCTAAGATTTAGCCAAGTGACCTACTTTTTGACTGGACATAACCCAATTTCAAATTTGTCCCAGATATGATCAAGACAAACATTCTACCCAACTTTCATGAGTTTCAGACTGAAAATGTGACCTCTAGAGTGCACACAAGGTTTTTCTAGGTTTAAGCCCAGTGACCTACTTTTTGACCTGACATGACCCAATTTTAAACTTGTCCCAGGTATCATCAAGACAAACATTCTAACCAACTTTCATGTGTTTCAGGCTGAAAATGTGGCCTCTAGAGTGCACACAAGGTTTTTCTAAGATTTGGCCCAGTGACCTACTTTTTGACCCAACATGATCCAATTTTAAACTTGTCCCAGATATCATCAAGACAAACATTCTAACCAACTTTCATGTGTTTCAGGCTGAAAATGTGGCCTCTAGAGTGCACACAAAGTTTTTCTTGGATTTAGCCCAGTGACCTACTTTTTGACCCGACATGACCCAATTTCGAGTTTGTCCGAGACATTATCAAGACAAAATTCTGACCAACTTTTATGAGTATATGATTGAAAATGTGGCCTCTAGAGTGCAAATAAGGTAATCGTTGATGCCTGGACGACGGACGATGCACACAACACGATCAGAAAAGCTCACCTTTAGCACTTTGTGCTCAGGTGAGCTAAAAAAGAACTGCTCTCTGATAAAGGGTGAATGGCATGATGAGCCACTTACGATACAAAGTATGGTGATAAAGACAAAAGTAACAAAATTAATTCATTTTACTTTATTTCATTCTGTTATAGACTTAAAACTGAGAATTTAGCTCAGGAAAATTTATCTTCCATTAAAAAACATACACTAAATAATCAAAGTCAGTATTTACATGTTTGTTAAGTTAAAACACAATCACACAATTTTAAAGCTTATTTCTGTGAACTGTTTTAACATTTATCTTTGTATTAAAATATACTAGCTTTTCTATGTTACATAATGTGATTTTTTTTTTTTTTAATTTTTATTTCTT
Source organism: Tridacna gigas (assembly GCA_945859785.2). Lineage (NCBI taxonomy): Eukaryota > Metazoa > Mollusca > Bivalvia > Cardiida > Cardiidae > Tridacna > Tridacna gigas. The sequence goes on from OX244034.2 coordinate 31,137,602, forward strand.
TATGTATTTCTAGCAATACCTACTTTCATAGGCCAAATGATTTGAAGCGTAACAGTCAATTACAAGAACACGACACAGATACCAACATTTACATATAAGACCTTGAAAACAAATAGTGCATGTAGTTACGTCATTAGGGGATATATTCACTGAACATTAATTCTGTAACATAGGTTTAAATAAATGGTTTAAATTCTAAATTTCTAAGACTAACCTTTGTTTGGCTAGGACAGAGGTCTGCTAGTCACACTACTAGCCTTGAAAATTAGAATTAAATTTAGCTTGTTAGGATAATTATTGTCCCTAGGTCTGTATTAATTAACTCTTCCCAAAACAAATTTTAAATTTTGAGTCACACTTATTTTGTTGTCTGCAAATGCTTTCAATTTGGACCAGTTTAAAATTTTGTTGTTTGGTAGAGAGTTAAAAGGATAAATGCATATATGCATCAGGTTTTTTGTTATTCACATAGAAATGATTCCTTTTCAGAAAAATAATGCAGTAGCAGTAATGATTACTGTCATGACCAAGCAGAACTGCTGCTACACTATTCTCCAACACACATTTCTGTTCTAACCAAACTTTTGAAAGAATTGAGGACAGTTACAGATGATACTTTCTAAATTTTTTTGATGATGACTAAGCTCTCCTTCTCTGTGAACAGTCTGTTATGAATCATTTGGGTTTTGGATAACAATCAGCAAGTATTCTTTATCTGAAAATAGAAAGAAAAGAAGCTGATAAACTTACACATCACTATATTACCTCCAGCATATAACTGTTTTTCAGCCTGCAGTGATCCACTTTATAAAATATTGTGGCAAAGGGACAAATTGCATGTAACAAGCAATTTCTTGTTTTCCCATTATCTTTTCACTTGTATTCAAGCATAAAAACTTTAATTATACATATTTCACAGTCTCATACATAACTGCTTCAACAACTTAAAAATGTAAACATGAAAATTTTAAATTTGGGATAAAAAGGCAATCAAAAAGGGCCTCAAAAATATATGAGATGTACAAAGAAAACAATAAAAGAACAGTCAAGAGAATAACATGTCATGTACAGGGTGTCCGGAAAGTAAGGTAACACTTGTACATTTTATGATATGGCTTTTAATTTCAGAGAATGAGATAGAAAAATGTGTAAATTTGTATAAAGAATGTCAATTTATTGCATGATAAATTCATTCAAGTTTCATTACATTATACAATTTTATACAGATTTCAAATCACAAGTACCTTTTTGTCATGGGCATCATCTTAGGAATTAATGACATTTTCAGTGTGAGAGCCTTTTTTGCTCTTTCCATGCCGAACATTCAAGATGAAATTGTCAATCACTTCAGCACATATTCCAATATCATTCTTTTTTTATTTCATTTCTAATGTTCTTTAACAACATCTCTGTGTGGTCTGGATTTGGATTGTAGACCTTTTATTTCAAATAACTCCACAGGAAGAAGTTGCACAGTTTGAGGTCAGGACTGTGTGCAGGCCATGATATTCCGCAATCTTTTACCTCCTGATATCTTCTCGATGTTACCCCATCACCAAGCGTATCATAATAAAAAATGTATCGAAAGTGTGTGTCATAGCACCATTTTGCATAAACCGAGAGTTTTGCAATGTAGGGGACTACTTTTCAAATGAGGGAGCAAACTTGTTTCTTAAAAGCAATAAGTAGCACTGAGAATTAATGGTGTCATCAAAGACATATGGCCCAATAATAACACTGTGACAGAACACTGCACACACCATGCAGTTAGTTTTTCAATGTGCAGGGGTCTCCCTGTAAAACATTGTGGTTGTTCATGTGCCTGAAACCACATATTTTGTTTACAAACAGACAACAGGAAGTTAGAGAATGTCATTAATTACTAAAATGATGCCAATAACAAAAAGGTACTTCTAATTTGATATCTGTATAAAAGTGCATAATGTAATGAAAACTGAATGAAATTATCATATATTAAACTTATTTTCATCTCTTCAACTGAAATTAAAAGCTGTATTACAAATGTACAAAAGTGTTACCTTACTTACCGGACACCCTGTATTTACCTTGTTCCCTCCTGTAGATTACTTTTTTGTCTTCTAGCAGATTATGTTTGAAAACATAGAAACAGGTGGAGAAATTCCATCTTAAAGCAATTTCTTTTCTGATAACCAAAAAACATTAAAACGAATGGAGAAATTCCTTCTTATAGAAATTTCTCTTCTAACTCTTTACCAAACAACAAACTTTTAGACTGTTCCAAATTGAAAGAATTTGCAGATGACACAATAAATGTGATTCAAAATTAGAAATTTGTTTTTGGATGGGTAGAAAACATTGTGAGAAAAGGAGAAAATGCTGGTTACAAGCTTTTTCTCTCTTTTCCCACAATGTTTTCAAAAGCTTTCTTTCTCACTGCTGCTAAAATTCCGGGTTGTGTGGATTGTGTGGTAAAGGGTTACTAACAATGTTTTCAAACATGGTTTAATTCAAAGAGCAAAAAGTTATCCTCAGCAAAGAAAATTTAATTTCTGAAAATTACAACCGCTTGAATTTCTTATATTGAACATTTCTTCGGTGTCTATAAATCTATAAAAACTTAAAGGGAAAAGCCCTCCCTAAAAATAAGGAAAGGGTTAACCCTTTCCCAAACAAGCCCTGGTTTTCATGTGTCTGCAGTACAAGTCTTTTGAAAACACTGTGGGAAAAGGAGAAAGGAGAAATTGCTCCTACCACAGTGTTTTCTACCCTTTTTGAGACCTTTCTGCCATTTTCATCAAATTTAAAATTGTCGTCTGCAAGCTCTTTCAATTTGGACCAGTCCAGAATTTGTCATTTGGGAAAGGGTTAAACAATGCCAAACCAAGGGTTAAAGGTAAATTATCAAACATGAGGCTTGGCAGGTAGTGTGGCTAAGTGATCAGAATCTAAATTATATGCTTTCTGATCTTGGATAGACATACCCTGTTTTTCTTCTAGAGATATTAAGGCCAAACAAGCCTTAAGGCTGTTCTTATATATAGCCCTTACTGCTGACTCAAACTTTCCATTTCACTTTAATTTAGCAATATAATGGTCTAATCAAATACAAGTATTTCAGATAAAGAAACATTGTTGACCCTCTTGTAAGTCTCTCCCTTTACACTCCACTCCTTCTCATGGAAAATTTGACTGTAAAAAACCTCTTTATCATCAATATTCTATTTCAATGAGTTACAATAGAGACTGTTGAAACATTCATAGTTTGAGTTTCAAAAGATTACTCCTAAATTTGGAGTCTAGCGATAATGAAAAAGTAGGAATTTTATTCCGAAAATTGGGGATTTTGTTTGCTAAACTTAGTCCATGAAAATCCTTACGTACAAATGCTTTGTAACATGTCAATTTATTGGTTAAAAGTTCTGCACCATGTCACATGGGACAAATGAAAGAAGAACAATTTTCTTATAAGCATCAGATTGATAAACAAAGTGTCCCATAGTTAAGGTGTAACATAAAGTATCAAGGGTAACCTACCATAATCTAGAATAACTTTTCACTAGAGGACCAAATTTTAGACTTGCTCATTTTGAAAGCATTTGCAAACAAACATTTAAATGTATGATTTGGATTTGTCTCTGAAAGGGTGGAAATATTGTGAAAAGAGAAGAAAATGCTGGTTTCCAGCATTTTCTTCTTTTCCAATAATATTTTCAAAAAAACTCCTTTCTCAGGGTCGCTAAAAACTTGGGATTATTTGTTAGTCTGGTTATGTGATAAGCAAAGCGCATGGGATCTGCACATGTGCAGACAAATGTCTTGTTGGTTGAAAGTTAACCCTTTACTGTACAATGCCAACTTATAATGACCCTGGGAAAAAAACCTTTTGAAAATATTGTGAGAAAAGGAGAAAATGCTGATCACCAGCATTTTCTCCTTTTCCCATAATGTTTTCTACCCAATCAAAAAAAAAAAAAAAAAAATGCACCATTTGAGCCACATTGAAATTGTTGTCTGCAAATGCTTTCAATTTTGACAAGGCTAAAATTTTGTCATCTGGTAAAGGGTTAAATGTTTTAGTTTTCCATGCTTTAAATTGTTCTAATAGTTTGTGCAATGCATACAAGTTAATTTCAAAACCATGCAAGCAAAGTTTTTATGGTTCTTTTTCTGATCTATAATTAAATGCACAATTGTTCTACAATTTGACAGCTTTATCTAGAATTGAATCATAGGTGTTTTCACCTGTTCATCATCACCATCTGAAAACAAACCACTCGAATAATGTCTAGTAAAATACAGACAATCAGCACAGGTTAAGAGTAAATAAATGAACTTGTGTAAAAACATTGAAGCAACTGGAAAAATAGTCTTTTCAAGGTGGTGTGCTGAGGGTTGAAAAAATTTAAGTGCAGGAGAAACTGAGTCAAATGGCAAGGGCAAGCAACATGCGATGCAGACAAGTCCTATAAATTGCAACATATTCTACAATATCTTGACAGGTGCAAAGTTTTCATCTCTGCATGAGATAACAATAAAATCACTGGGGTATAGGAAGCAATTGCTCAATGAACAACAGACCCTTTTAGTCTCTGATCACATCCTGGTAACGAGACTGGAAAACTGCGCATGCGCACTTGTGTAGGGCAAAAACACAAAATATAACAGTGGCAGATTATTGAAAGTGTACACAAAATCGTTAAATTATGAGCGATTATATGAAAAGCTTACTCCCAGAGGCAAAGAAACGATAATGCTTATTTGCTAAGGATTCAGTAACATGGAAGAAAACAATCCATATTTTAGTGACAGCATAAGACAAAGACGTGAAAAAAAAAAAACACGTCACTGTTATGGGTTGATGTTATGATCAAAGAAAATGTTAACTGACCCCAGGCAGTAACAGACAAACCCCATGAGGCACAGGCTGGAACACTGGGGAAAATGCATGTTACCAGCATTTTTACGTTTTGCCGTAGTGTTTCCACAAGCCCATTGAGGTAGGGTCGTTAATTAAGACAAGGGAGAGTTAGGTAAAGGGTTTATAAAGGGTAGCCATCTGATATACCACATACTTTTTAGTTAATCGACAAAACAGTGGATATTTAAATAAGTTTAATTTCAATGGTGCAGGGTGTGGTTCGAGATCGGCATAGTTCATGCTGTTACCTGTAATAGTTCACAGAGTGTGTATTGTGGTCAGTTTCATCATGAAACAAGTTTTGGCGCAGATGTATTTGAAAACATGGATGGATGGATGGATGGACTAACGCGCAAACGAAGAACGAACGAACAACTGTATATTGCCCTGTTGTCCTCTGTGGCTGCTCTTTTCCATAATTGATTTCCACCAGGGATCATTTGTAACATGTAATTTGAAAACATTCCTTTTCCAAAAACAGCGTTGGAAAAGGTTGAAATAATGTTTACCAGCATATTCTCCTTTTCTCACATTGTTTGAAAAGCTTTCTTTTCTCTCTGTCGTTAAGACTTGTGATTGTTGGGTAAAAGGTTAAATGGAAATTGTAATAGTAATTAGTTAAGCACATTGTATACAGGGAGGCATTAAGCGTGTCATATACAGTCGAGCCTCGTTTATCCGGACACTTCTGTTTCCTATGAATGTTTCCGGATCAGCCATATTTCCAGATCAACGAACTGGGATTGCTGGAATGGCATCCAAGTTAAGCTAGGTCAGTAACCTCCATGTTGATAAGGGACACCGTGCATCGTAAGAATTACAACTGCGTATGTTTTACTTTTATACATGTCATTATTGCTCCTACGATTGTTCAGATTTATAAAATAAAGGGTGTCATAAAATTGCATTTTGCCTTTTTGTTATTTGTGTGTTTTTGTACATGACTTTTTGCTTGTACCTAATTACATGCACCTGCATACCTGTTGTCTAAACAGGTGTGCTTGTAAAGCTCAGCACATTTATGACTTCAAAAAACACCATGAAAAAAACAAAACAAAAAGAAAACACGACATGCACAGTACTTTAAATGTACATGACGTGTTCTCGAATTCCCGCGATAGTGTTTTTTTTGGATAGTCTTCTTTGTACTGACAAATGTCTTTTTTCACGGAAGTCAAAACTATAACTCGTTGTCTTTTGCTGGTGTTGTAGACATTCTGTTGACTTCTGATAATCGTACTTTCAAAGTGGTAAAATGGCAAAGAGTAATTGAGAATACTGATTGCCAATTGATTCGATATGAAAGACAGGCATATTTTCAATCATCTTTATAGTCTGTTAGGAGTAAAATATTTTCGAAAAACCTTACGAAATTTATCGTGTTTCGCGGCCATTTTGTGTGTACTTTGGGGAACATAAACATCTCGAGTAACGCATGTATCAAACTGTTTTTTTTTTTCCTTATGGTTTACCATTTAAATTGAAAATATTTGTTTTTGAAACGAAGGATTATTTAATATGCGAGCAGCCAGTATGTTCATAATATTTTAGTTTTGCCTTTAATTTCGAAATATGAGGCCCACAAAATCTTTGTGGACATTTCAGCTCTTTTTTAGCGATCGTTACTATAATCAAGGATATTCAGTAATAATTAAACAACAAAAGTGTGGAATTGGCACTTCAGTACCATATGTATGGATAATCTGTTAAATTGACAATTATCGATGGCACGAGAACGTCATTTAACAGTTTTTGAAAACACTACTAATTAACATGTGTGTTTTCAAAACGTGTGAAAATCGTCTGCAACAAATGACACTAGTTAGACTGATATCTGTGTTATTCATGACGCACCGAAATCGCTCAAAGTAGACTGTATTTATGATATTTACGATAAACAATCTATAGTGCCGGGGAAAATAACAAGTCTAAATTGTGTGTAAACTGGTAGCCTGTTATCGATCTTTGTATCTATCGGACGGTTACTGGAGATATAACGAGTACCAGTTTAAATTGTGTGATACACAGTCAGGCCACGCCTGGTTTATCAGATAAGGTTTGTACTAATTTTTAACCCTTCATTCCCGATTTTTTCATTTCGGTTCCGGAATGCGGAATTCCGGAATAAAAAGTAAGATTTGTACAGAAAATAACCGTTTACTGATGTTTTTGTTCGGATCCCGAGATTTCCGGAATTATGGAGCCCGGATAAACACGGCTCGACTGTACATGATAATGTAGGGAAACAACATGGACCTTAGCCTTAACCCTTAGCCTCCATTACGTGACGGTGATCTTGAATTTACCTTGCGAAAAGCATAATGAGAGATCTGTTTGCACATAGGGGTAGCGTGATCTTTGAAATACACTGTTACAAATCCTAATTATGGTTTAAGTAATACTAATTAAGATTTATGACAATCTTAATGCGAATTCCTCTTGTGCTGGTAAAAAATATAAGTATGGCAGGATATGGGTCAAAAATCAATAGCATTAAATGCTGATGGTCAATAAAATACAAAACATTAATGGTGAAAAGACTCTTTAAAAAACATACGTGATCAAACAAATAATTTGAATAAAATATACAGGGACGCGTTAGGGGAACCGGCATGGAAATTGCAGATGTTTTAACCAAAAGAAGGATGTTCCGACTCTGGGAAGTTTAAGCCAGATACTAATTTACTAATCTCTTTGTACATCTCAGTGCACAGCATGTTAACGGCATCCTGTAACACGATTAATCTTCACAGATTTTATCAGTAAAATCTTTTGACCAAGTAAAAACATTGCGTGTGAAAATAGCTTTCAACAGTGGCGATATGTAACTTTTTGCCCTACAAACAGTGCGCATGCATGGAAAATGGAATTCTGAGGTCATATTTCCTTGGCAACATACAGTGTCGTAAAAGGGTCTATACCTTCACCCATTATCACATTGTAATGTTTTTGTCGTGTCAACTTAACTCCTTTTTATGTTTTGCTTATCTTTCCAGTATGTCCTAAAACTGACTACATGTATATGATGACAGTATGGACAAAATTCTGTATTATTTAGGAAGAATGGAATAAAAGGTTTCAATTTGCAGCCCCTTGATAAGAAACTTTATTAATTCCTTTTGTATCTCTTTGACAACATGTGTTATTCATTCTTTTTTTTACCCTCTGATAACAAATTTGCGACTAAGCTTTATTCATTTCATTTGTGTAAAATACTCCTGTAAAATATGGACAATCAACATGACTTAAAGTCTTATCTGTAAATACATGTATATGTGAAAAGAAAAGTTGAAAAGTGGAAAAAAAATTTACTTGTAGTGACAAATTTCTATTTTTGGCACAATGTTTTCAAAAGTGGACTACAGCAAAACAAAAACAAAAAAGCTGTCTTTGGGTAGTTATTTGTTGAGAGAAGAAGCTATATGTATCCAGACATGGTAATAAACAAGAGTTCCAGATAAGTTTTGGGTACTCACTCTTCTGAAAACAATTACTTCTTCACAAAAACCAATCTTGTGAATTTAGACAACTAGACAATTTATGCTGAGTACTCACAACACAGGTTTCTATGAACAGTGTATAAATTGGTGCTTTTGAAATGCTTTTTACACCTTTTTTTCCTCCTTTTATCTGTCACCCTGATAAAGCATTAGAGGATCAGTAACAAGTGAACAATCAAAAGGTTTTAAAAAGTTCTATGTGTAATTGTTGCAACATGTGTTGTAGGCTTATACATGTAGATGATTGTGTATTTATTTCTTTTTATGTGAAAACACAATAAGATAAATTATACTGATTAAAGTGCATGAAACCTGCTAAATAACAATTTAACCTCTTTCTTAGCTACCTCTAAACTTTAGCAATAACCAACCCAACTCTACAAAACTTAACAAAAATCTTTGAAGTATCTTTATCCTTTACCACATAATCAATAGTTTTAATGACCCTGAGGAAAGACTCTTCTGAAAACAATAGGAAAGACTCTTCTGAAAACAATCTTTTCTGTCCTTTCAAAGTCAAATCCCATTGTCTAAGTCACATTTTATTTGTTGCCTGCAAATGCTTCCCAATTTGGACTGGTAATAAATTTTGTTGTTTGGTAAAGAGTTAAAGCATGCTAGTCTCTAAGAACAAATATAAAAACATATATCCATTACAGGTAAAGACTTTTCATGTAATGGTATAAACTATTCTTCCTTTTAGTGTACTCTTAATCACTTGTATGTATCTACATCTATTCAAGGACTCCCTATCCACCAAAACCTGGTCATTAGATTACCCATGAATCCCACTATGAAAAAGGCTAATCTTAAGCAGGTTGAGACATATTGGTATAGGTTAAATCATCTAATAGATGAGACAAACAAAAACCCATTAAGACAGTACATGTACAAAATGTGAGTGTACCGTACATTTACAACAACTACTTTTGGTTCCCATGATGATCATCGTTTACACAGCATTTGGATTCTGCATGACTATCAATAAGTAATCATTATCTAGGTAGGAGAAAATCAAGAAAATAATCACATAAAAGACATGCACAGCACACAAGGGTTGACCTTACACAAAAAGACAAAACAAAACATGTTGATTGCAAAGAAATTGGTGGTTATACAGTAGGTCTTGAATTGTCTTTGGTATAGGTGGCCCAAATTGAAAATCATTTAACAAGTCAAAAAAAGAAGATCCTCCTACTTGAGACAGATACCGACTTAATGCCACAATCCATGGAGGTTTTACTTTGGTTCCAACAAAGATTTCCTTCATAATTCAGCCATGTTGTTCTTTTACTTTTTTTATAGCTCATTTATCTATGTGCTTAATCTCAGTGGAGACAGAAAATAAAAATCTGAATACCCGTATATAGAGCAATACCTGTCAATGGTTATCTATAAACAAAAATGATCTGAGAAGTACATTTTTTTTTTAAGGGAAATATGTAATTTACAAACACTTTCAGAAAAATAGAATATAAAAAGTGTGTTTGTAATTCTGTATTAAACCTTGGAGCGCCGGGTAAACTGAGAAACACATACATTCCTACTAGGAATTAGACCCTGACTAGAAATAAGACCCAACTGATCGAAATCTGATGGTTGCTTTTTTCTACAGTGTTTAAGCTAAGCAGCCAGTGAAGATCTCAGATCAGACTGCACTTTTTGTACAATCAGCACAAACATGCAGTCTGATCTTGATCTTCACTGGCCGCAAAAACAACTATAGTTGTGAAAGGCACTTTAAGGGTTAAAATAGGATAGTTTTTATCTATAATATGTTCACATGAACAAACACAAAATACAAAATTGCTCCATAACATGATTCATGAAAGTCATCAATTTTGGAACAGATTTGCAGCAGACAACTTTGAAATAACCATGAAAAATAAGTATTATCAATACTGATCAAGGTTTAATACAAAAAAAAAAAATGTTAACATAGTTTGGCAAAATGAGAAATCGCTCACTTCAAACAACTTCTGCTCGTGCCTAAATGTTTTCAAGAGAAGTCTGCTGCAGTTATTATCAGTGAATACAGAATAAGTGAAGAGTATGAAAAAATATGAGCTGTTTACCTGGTGCTACCATTATCTCATGTTTTTTTGATCTTATTCTGAGGAAGGTTAGGTCATTGGCTGGATCTATATCTCTGACAACACTCTTTGCCTTCTGTGTCAGCTGTGTGAATAGACCAGCATACTGGACAGTTGTGGAATTGTCTAATGTTGTTCTGATTGGAATACCTGTAATCCAAGAACACATAAGTTTGGTTTGTTTGTTCTCTTTTTTTTACAAGCACTGATTAATGTGAAAAGTAGTTTATTACATCTATACTCTTAAACATGAATCAATGAGTACAGGTATGTGTCTATCAGATCATGTCAATGTAATATAAACTTTTATTTTCAGAAAACACTGCAGCAGCACTTCACATCCCAGCAACTTGTCTATTCCAGCAAATGATTTTAATCAACATACATGTAACTGATAAATATGTTAAAAGCTTAAACAACCAAGGACTCTTTCACTTTGCTTGGAAGATTTGTCAATGTCTTAAAATGAGAGTGACAGTGCTGATAGATGTACTTAACCCCTTATCACATGACCCTGAGTTTTAAAGACCCTGGTCCAGAGTGGAGTGCTTTCGAATACATTGTTGAAAATGGAGAAAATGCTGGTGACCAATATTTTCTCCCTTTCCCACACTCTTTTCTACCCTTTCAAAAACAGATTCTATCACATTAGTCACATTTGTCGTCTACAAATGGTTTCAAGTTGACATGTCTAAAATCATATCTACTGGTAAAGATGTGATATGCATTATAGCCAGACTGACTGAAAAAATTTCGAATATATAACACTATTGCTCTCAGCTGACTTTTTCAGCCTTGCAGTACAGCACTTTTGATACACTGAGTAATTTACCCCTATGGGACAATATTTTCATATATAATTACTTACTGCAAAATACTACAAAATATCATTTTCTCTGTAAGCATTAAGAAACTGGATGGTTTCTTGCAGAAAAAAGGTGCGAACTTGAAGTTCAAGTAACTGGCTGGTCGACTGACATTCAGCTACTCTGTTTATTTGAATTTATATTTATTTGAATACAATCCCACGTAACCATGGCATGTCATTCATCACATTCCAAAAAGCCTTTGAGGCATTCTGGTCGGAAATCTAAAAAAAATTTTAAAGGATACATGCCCCATTACGGAAATTCCAATAAAAATCATTTGTCTAACACTTGTCTTTCTTCTTTCCTGATGGTTTGCCAGCTATTGCTTTACTGAATTCAGTAATTAATCATTTTTTTAGTTTAGTGAAATTATGAAAATCTGATATATAGCCCCTTTAATTCATTGATGTTTATCCACATTTAACAAGGAAATTTTCAATGCCACCTGCTGCAAATTTTCTTTTAGATAAAAAAATAAAACTTACCATCTGCATTAACAACTATGACACCAATTACGCCTTTATGGCTCTGGATTCTCTTTAGGCAGTCTTCCACTTCAGACTAAAAGAGATAAAACAATCATAGATTATACATGCATTCCAATACTTTTGACAATGCGAGAGAAAGAGAGTAAGAGACAGGGAAAGAGTAAGAAAGAAAGAGAGGTCAATGACTTCACATTTTTTTGCATCCTTCAAATCTATCTAAATATGTATATAAGCTTTCTTCGTGTGGTGATCAATGCTGTTTTCAACATCATTCAGTTATATAACAGCAGCCATTTCATCTTTTCTGAAGTTTCTGTGACCAGTATTATGCACAACATTCTAGCCATATACTCCTATCCCACATTAACATCAGCCAAATAATGTTCAGCGAAAAATAAATCTTGTTGCAATTGTTACAATCAATCAATCCCTGACTGGCTGAGCTGTGAATGGAGCCAGCAACTCCAGGGTTTTAAGCCCTGTATGTTCGAAGTTATCAAGTTTATTCTATACATGTGTATGAGCAATAATTTATCTGCTTTTGTTGTAGCATTTGGCATTACTCTGGTGACCTTCCTTGTGAATACAACAGAAGAGGTCAAACTCAATTTACGGGAGTTCTGTCCCCAGCAAATTTTGATGTTATGCTGAGTCTTCAAGGCATTTCAGTAGGCAGTCAAACCCCACTACCCAGGGTTCAAAATTCCCATATATTTACTTGAAGAATATGAACTGGAAAATGCAAGCTAAATTTTCAAGCACTGGAAAAAAAATGCAAGTGCAAAATATTGAAGGTCAATTATGCAAATGAAATAAAGTGTACATGTGAATATGGCAATCCTTTTCGTTCTGAACAGCGGTGACATCACACTAAGAAAATCCTTTGACTGCTACTTATAATTTTTCGGGAATTTAGGAAAGATGTAAACTGGTTCTCAGCTCTAATCAGTTGAATATACAGCATGTCAAAGACAAAGAACCATGTAATTGCCTAGCAACTGTGGGTGAAACAAATATTGATAATCATGTCAGAAAAGTTTAGGCACTTTTTTTTTTTTTTTACAAAATTTAAGTCCACATCAAATAAAAGAAAGGCCTACGAAGCACTGTTGTCAAATGATGATGCTTTCGAAAACTGTTTGATTAGCTCTACAAACAAAAAAATCCAACATAATAAAAACCTGGAATTATGGAAGCTGATGGAAGACACACCCAATTTCAAGAAGAAATCGATCAAAATCTGCAGCATCTGAATTGCATAAAAAAGCCCTCAATATCACCTAGGTCACAGAACTAAACACAACAACAATTGCGAAATTTGGTGCACTCGGCACTGACTGCAGCGAGGAGGCAGTAGAATGCACCTTGTCTGTAAACTGAAAGCCACCCAAAATAAAGAATTTTCAAAATGGTTGGCATATTTAATCATGAACTTATACACCTAACAGAACACACTGCAACTTCCTCCTGTGTTGATAATAGAATAATTTCAATGACAAATAAATAGAACAGAATAGAATGAAATCAAAATTAATTGTTCAATTGCAACAATGAAAAATATAGTGAACGATACAGTTATAAAGGTGCTTTGAACTTGCTCTCGTTCACTGCTGTCAACTTCAACAAAAAGGGTAATGTCAGTCAAAGACAGAATACGCTTCTGACAGTGTTTTAAAACAAAATGTCACTCTTATATTGATTTTGTCTGTGGGGAAAAAAAAAAGGTGCTGGCAGAATTTTGCCAGCTGATAAAAAATGAAGTTCGAACCCCAACTTCATGCACACAGCATTTTTGGCTCATATTCACCAAGCGTCAAATGGTGGATATCAACTGCAATTATCTTTTCTTGTTTGTAATCTAACATAGTTTCCAAAATGTTTGTGAGAAAATCTGCAATGTCAACCCTGTCAAGGGAAGATCAGCTGATCTTTTTACCTTTCGGCTAATGAAGGCAAAATCTATTTCAATGAGATAGCAAGGTAATCTGCAATTCAAGTATCAAATACAGATGACAATTCAGTAGAGAATATGCATGCTTTGAAGTCTAGGGGCCATTAAATCTAAAAAAAAAAATTCATGCCATGTAGCTTACCCTTATATACCTTTTTGTTATAAATAGTATCCCAGATTTGTTATAAATAGTATCTTATTGTGCATCTATGCATGAATTGAGGCATCAATGTTAACACTGGTCTAGAGAATTTATTTTTTTTATTCCTGATATACTGAAAAGTAAGTTAAAGATTACTGGAAGCTTCACATCGTTATTGATGAGATCCCCTTGCACAAGATGGTTGGACATTTGAACATTAAGGACAGAATACATGGTATCCAGTTAAAACGTCTTACAGTAAATGCACCCCACAGTTAAACATCCCCGTTTCCATTCCATACTAGTTAAAACGTCCCTCTGAAATGTCCTGATACAATTATTTTATTAAAAAGTAATTGTTTGATTATTACAGAGATTGTTAAAATTTGATGTTTAACATTTTGATGTTATTTATTGCTACAGGTCATTGATTTTTAACCCATATCCTGCCAGACTTACATTTTTGAGCAGCAGCACATTATTTTTTGACAAATTTTATGACATATACCTAAATTAGTATGTCTAAAACCATCATTAGATATCGTACCTGTATTTCAAGATCAGACTACTCTCATGTGCGTATGGATATTTTTTTTTTTGGTTTTTAAGGTTTTTGCTAAATAGAATTAAGACTGTGTAATGTAGCTAGGCTAAGTACAAGCAAGATTGTATATGATGTAGGCTAAGGGTTAAGACCCATATTATCTCCCTACATGAATGTTTATTCGACATGCTCAAATGCCTCCCTGTCTACAATGTTCTTACTGATTAATTTTTAGTGTGTGAAGTTTCAATTTAACCCTTAACCTGGAAAAATGCCAAATCATAACAACCAAGCGAAAGATACATTTTATTTCATGCTTTTTGGCAGTTTATCAGGATATCGATATATATATATACTGGTGGATTATGCTTCGACAATTTCACCATTTCAACCAGTGAATTAACCAATTGATAAAATCACTGGTATGGAAATACCAAGAGCTCCCCTGTACTTTGCAAGTCCCAACAAAAAAGGATTAGAAGCATGAATTTTTTTTTTCTGGTAAAAGAAATTAATTTCATCTCAAAGAACATCATGAGGTAATATTTTCACCCATGGCTGCACCACTTATGGAAAAATTACCAATGATGTTTACTCAATGAAATAAATTTTGATCTTTCACCAAACAAAACAAAACAAATATCCTTTATTTCTTAATGATGTAAGAAAAGGATAAAATGCTGGTAATCAGCATTTTAATTTTTTTCAACAATGTTTCACAAGAAAGTATGTTTTTCTGTTGAGAGCAAATAAGGAAAAGAGCAATCACTTTTTACAAGCCACTGATGTGTTTTACAAAAATGATGTTAAAACATGTATACAATCACAGTGCAGGACCGGAAGTATGCATTGTATGTCACCTGGATTCTGTACAGTGACGATCTGTCACTTGGTGTTAAAAACTCTGTTTACACGGAAAGTTAAGCTGGTGCTTTTTCATTGATTTTGATAGTTATTATAAAATTTTCATATCCAGTTATTTGTCTGTTATGTATAGACCATATCAGGAACACGTATGTGCGCTGTGAACCTTCCATAGGGAAATGGGAATAATCATTTGACCATGCTAAAAATATAGATGATTTTGACCAAAAACGATGTCAATTTTCGGTGTTCCCTCTCACATCTTTTTTTGGGAGTGCATGCACTTCCTTGGGTACAAGTTTGGGAGTGCAAGAGAAATTCTAGGAGTGCACTTAATAATGACGTACAATTACAGAGCTTCTATGGAGGAAAGTAAGGATCTGGTGTTTAGAAAATTTGTTAGGAAGAATCTCACTCTGCAGTCATCTGCTCTTGAAAACAATATGGGTAACTTAAAAAAGGATTAGACGTTGCTTGTAATGTATCCTTACTCATGGGACCAGGTTCAGGGGGCCAACTTACAACATGTAAGTGATGGCCAGTGGAATTTTCCATTTCACTGTCAATTTCAGACCCTTATTAGCTTTCATTTATTGTTTTATAGAGAGATTTATGTAAATTCTTTGCTTAAAGTCATTGATAAGACTGAACAGACAGTTTGAAATGCCTATGATCGGAAGATGTCAAACTGATTTTTGTTCTGTCATGTATTTTCGTGTTTTTTGCAGAGATCTTTTTTCTCCATTTTCATGCCAGTTAATTTTTGGAGTAGTATTTGAATTTTCTGCATGATTTGACATAAATTTGTCAATTAGGGTTGCATGTAACTTTGAAATCTGTAATTTTACACAAGAAAAGTGGATTAATACCATTAATACTTTTAACCCTTTACCAGACGACAAAATTTTAGCCTTGTCCAAGTTGAAAGCATTTGCAGACGACAATTTCCATGTGGCTCAAATGGTGCAACTTTTCTTAGATAGGGTAGAAAGCATTGTGGAAAAAAGAGAAAATGCTGGTTACCAGCATTTTCTCCTTTTCCCACAATGTTTTCAAAAGGCTTCTTTCCCAGGGGCGTCAAAAGGCGGCATTGTATGGTAAAGGGTTAAATAAATGACATAACAGTTTGATTAGTGGTGATAAACAGTGACCATCATGCTTGATACCTATTGTATATGTCAGAGTTAAGATCTTTTAAATATCATGTAAAGACATTACTTGGGGCCAGCAGATTCCACAGTGCTTCTGTTTTGGAGACTTTTTTTTTTCAACTTGTCCCAATTGGTGCCACTAGTGATTGACAGCGGGAGCCCTGAAACCTGAGCGTGCATGCATGTTTCACTTCATATTTTTGTGCGTGATTATTCAATTAAGTGCGTGAATCATGCACATATGTGCGTGAATAGGAACCCTGGATTTTACTCCATTACTCAACATTAAAAACCTGTTTTCTCACGGGAAAATGTATTAATAGTTTCTTTATTCATATTTTTGTGAAAACACATCAAGCTTTGGTAACAAAGTGGACTGCAATATTCCTTATCCTTTGTTGAAAATGGCATGTTTAGAAAAGAAATTTGTACAGTCACTTGTAAGCAGTTAATAGATCTCAGGAAACTGTACAACTGAAAAGTTCTCGAGTTGTCTCTTTCAGATCTATTAAAGCTTGGTATTATGTGGTAAAAGGTTAGTACACTTAATTACTATCTGAGATGACTTATTAATTTGTTAACATGAATCTGTGTAAGGTAAAATGCAGGTATATGAATAATTTATTAATAAAATCTATTCTGTCTTAAATTTCCTACACTAACAAAAAAGCCATATCAGTAATGCATGTATGATGCTACCATTGATTGCAAGAACACTGCAGAGCATGCTGTCACTTTCTTTTTTCACACACAAAGCATAGATATTCCGTGTCACTTTATCATTACACTTCACACAACACATCACAAATTGTATTGCAAGATCCAAGAAACTTAACGATGTAAAGTCTTATCTGTTATTTCAAGACTGCGTAAAGTTGGACATTCTAATTAAGAAGTTTTCCTCTTCACCTGTGCCCAATTGATCATACTTGGCAATAAAATCAACAAAAAATGTTAAAAAACAACTTTTTTCATGACATTTTATACCAAAATGAATTAACCACTACAACAATTACCATTAGTTGATAAGAAAGAAAATTTCGAAGCGGGATGTTTTGACCATTTTCTTTTAATTTAATAGTGGTATGCTTTAACCAAATTGGTAGGATGTTTTGACTGTGGAATGTTTTTACTGTGGGACGTCTTTACTGTAAACCAAATATATTATATTTATTTTTGCAAAAGATTAATTTGATCCTTAAATGAGTGTATTATTTATCTTATCATTTCAAAATAAACTGTGGGCTGTAGCTTCCCTCCCCCGCTAATAAAAGAATATTGTTTGTTTCATGATTGAAATATCGACCTCAGACAAAAACCTGAAATGAAAACTGCTTTGTATTTTTCAATAATCATATTTGATCTATCATGTTCGTCAATTTCTATCTACAATACAAATCCTAGACTGAAATTTTGGCATAAACTTCGAGCGCCTTATTCGTCGTCTTTACCAGTACTGGTAGGCTACTGACTGCATTTTTCAACATATCACCTGTCAGTAAACAAGTATTTTGCTGTTATCACTTTGTCTTTCTTACCAAAGATTGAGAAAAATTCACAAGTCAATAAATCTATTGCACAAAAAAATCAATTTCAGATAAGTTAGAAACAACATATGGTAAATAAGGTTACCATTTTGTCTTTTTAACCGTCTCCTTTTGTTGGTGCTACTTTCGATGTTACTGTGTTGCTAAGTTTCTGCGCATGCGGCAATATAGTTTCCGGTGATTCATCTAATCTCTAAAACTGACTTTCGTCTGAATTTCCCTATCTATTTTTATTTACATTTGAATATCTAGTTTATCATTGACAATTATTCATTAGTTATCAATATCGTGGTACATACATCTGTAACTTTCATGGTACGATTTCATGGACAAACTAAGAAAAAAAAAAGTATGGTAAAGAGAGTTCCAATTGGCTTTAGCCATTACCACCATTCGGCACTCGTCAAAACTCGGCCGATTCCGTACCTACATTTAACCTACATTTGATCACCGGATCACCCGAGGTCACTCGTCACAACTCGGCCGATTCCGTACCTACATCGTCTGTTTAAGGGACACTCGTCACAACTCGGCCGATTCCGTACCTACATCTAACCGAATCACCCGAGGTATGCCGAATGCGTGTAGGTGCATAGCTGGGTAATTCTAAGGAAAATGTCCAGATTGGGGTTTGAAATTTTTCATTTTTTGATTTGTTGTATTTTGTACAACATTTGTCCTAATATCAACAGTAAACATCATAGAATCGATGTTAAATACTCGCAACGCTAACAAACAGCATATGACAGCATTGTGCTCATTGAAACTGTGACAGGGTACATAATTTTTCACTACCGTAACAAAAGTTTAAAAGCTTAAAATGTTGCTTAATATTGACCGAATGATATGAGGCCTTTACATGACAATAGCATTTTTATTCAAAATGTTATTTTCATGGTGCAAACATTATAGACTTTGATTTCTACCAAAATAACTGCACAAATTACTTGAGAAAATAAAATTGACAAATTTTAAGAATCTTGAAAATGCCCTATGAGCTTAATGGTCTATATATGGTGAAAATTTTTGGAGAACATGATAGGGCACTGTAGAAATTATTCATTGTGACACACGGGCAAGGCATTTAGATAACAGTTTAAGAAGGAACTACGAATTTTGTGGCCGTTACGGTAGTGAAGTCAGTGTTACGGTAGGAAGGAATATGTTACGGTAGTGAAAATAGCTTCAAACAGTCCAGTAATTACAAGCATTTCAAACATTTCTTGCTCATATGCGCTTTATCAAATACTCTTATGCAATAACTATGCGTGACCAGCCCGACTAGCTCAAGCGGTAGATCATGATACTTGTGAACGAGAGGTATCGGGCCACTTCAGAGTGTTGGTTTGATTCCCACGAGTGACACATCTAAAACTTAGTAATAGTCTTTTGGATGAGACATTAAATAGAGGTAGGATCCTTCGTGGTTCAGTAGCAAAGTGTAGGACTTGAGACCTGGAGGCCCCCGGTTCGAGCCTCACTGGATCCACTGGGTCTTTCGTTGGAGTGTCCTTGGGCAAGACACCTCAGAGCCCCAACCTAGTGCTGGTGAAACCAAGGAAATAGGTGAATATCTGAGCTGTCGTCATGATATTACTGAAATAATGTTGAGAGTGGCATAAAACACCATTCAATCGATTTAATAGAGGTACCATGTGACAATGCAAGATGCCGAGCACATTAAATAAACTAGTGTGACTGTATTATTATGTTATAATCACAATACATCATATAACAATATCTAATTAACCATTATTACCCGTAATAATTGTCACTTTATATAAGAATGCAAAACTTGTCACCCAGAGTAGAGCTACGAGATAAGGCATAAGAATTGTTTACAAGCGCTTTAAGAGGGTTTGGGTTCGATTCCAACAGATGGCCTTCTAAAACAATTATAAATAGTCTTCTGTTACAAATACAGTATTTCATTTACCACTAACGCCAAGTGTACGCCACAAGCCAGACGACTTTAAATAAGCATGGTTCCTTACAGAAAACAATTTTAGAATTGTGACTTGTTTGGGAAAACTCTTGAAACCGCAAATGAATCAAAGCGTTGAAAACGCTGGTGTGGCATTTGTCAAGGGAGCTATTGTGTTGAATTAATAATTTGAAAAATAAACAACAGAAACAGTTTCAAAATATTCGCTTGAAAGTCAATCTACTATATAGTCATGCAAAATCCGATAGAGAAGGGTGCAATCTTTTGGGACGAACAAGTCAGGGCGAACAATCCTGGGGCGAATAAGCCCAGGAACGAACTGGTTTTGGGACGAACAAGCACGGTATGTGTTTGTCATTAAGCCACTAGAGAAGGCCATAGCGGATCAAGCTATATTCGATAAAAAGGACGTATTTCCACGATCGATGGCCTAATCCAATTTATTGTAATACGCCATTTTTCAATTTCATATCTGAGTGCAATCGAAATATTTATTTTTCTCCGAAAAATTGATTTTAATTGGGTTTACTTCCTTCGGTTTTGCACAAAATACGATACATGATTTTCAAAATGTCGTATTGAACTCATAGTGGCATTGTCTTCGACAAATGCCACAAAAATTGTTTTAGCTTTTCCTTAAGATCTATGTCATAATGTTTCAAAGTCATTTGCGATAAGATACTAATATACTAGATCAAGTTTTCTTAACCCTTTCCCAAACAAGCCCTGGTTTTTACGTGTCTGCAGTACAAGTCTTTTGAAAACACTGTGGGAAAAGGAGAAATTGCTCATAACGAGCAATTTCTCCTTTTCCCACAGTGTTTTCTACCCTTTTGGAGAACTTTCTATCATTTTCATAAAATTTAAAATTGTCGTCTGCAAACTCTTTGAATTTGGACCAGTCTAAAATTCATTGTTTGGTAAAGAGTTAAGGCAGTAATCTCGACAACATACACTGGAAGCGTAACAAACTTTTTAAACTTGTGCAAAACTGTGATGATTATTTTTTTCTTCTATTCAATATCTTTACTTTATTGATTTATAATAAAATATCCTTGTTTTATGTAACAATCATTTTATTTTTCTCCCTTAAAGTGTAAGATTTTCATCAGTATTTCACTACCGTAACAAAATCTTCACTACCGACACGTAAACCGCAGTTATGGAAGTGAATCGTTGTGTTAGTAAAATTGCTCTCAAATTGAGGGCCTGGAAGGCTCTGAAGTTGTTTACATGTGGGCAAATCAACAAATAAAAATCTGTTTTTCTTACTTAAATCAGTTGTACTGAAATCGTACAGACACATAAATTTATACACAACTTTTAAGTCGTTCGGTAGTGAACTATCATAAGTATATGGGCAAAATAACTGGCGGTTATTTGTTTTCTTGTTTTGTATGCTGCTTTATCCTTTCAAACTTCCCGCCATGAAAAATTGATAAAAACTATGTCATAACATGTCATGTGGTTCGCTTGATCATTTCTAACTTTGAATACATACCCAAAATTCGCCTCTGTGACGGTAGTGAACTCAAAATGTATGGACATACTTTAAGCGCCAATATTTTTCAACGTTTTCAGAAAATATGTGTAGAAAAAAATCTTTACTTATTCTCTGTTATATGTAAATGGAAATTGTGTATTTACCTTGCTTGTAAGTGTTTCAAATGCTTTAAAAGCAGCGTTTGTTGGAGGATAACTGGGGTACGGGACAACGCAAAATTGCCAGTTGCCAACATTATAGGATAAAAAAAGACAAATGAATGAAAACGAACCTGTATAAATCTTATATCGTCTCATGCAGAACAAAATAAAGATGCAGACTACGCAAGTTTCCCTTTGATATATGCGTTACTAAACGAAATGTATTTGTATGCAAGAGACGCAATTTGCCCATTTTCTGTAGAAATACCCAGCTACGTGATACAGCCGAGGGATTGAATCACCGGATCACCCGAGGTATGCCGAATGCACCCGAGGTATGATGAATGCACCATTCGGCATACCTCGGGTGATCCGATCAAATGTACGGAATCGGCCGAGTTGTGACGAGTGCCATTACCAGCTGCAAACAATTTATTCCGTCTTGCAGCAGACCACTTAAAATTATAAACGCATTTCGCTAATTAAGGGAGAATTAGCTCGTTTTACCACTCTGTATTTCTGTGTATTAGAGTATAAAAAACGTTATGTTTATCTCAGGTGTATTATTCAAATTTCAGAACGCCTTACAATAATCAAAGTACTGAAAGTACTGACAGACTAGCGAATTTGATTGATTGATTGTTTGTATGGTGTTTAACCCTGTTTTCAGCATTATTTCAGTTATGTAGCGGTGGCCAGTGCACATACCCATGCTTTCCTGGAGTTTCTTTTACCAGTACTCCGCACAATATTCTTTCCAAGCCACTGGCTGCTTTCCCCAATAATCATTGTCGAAACGTGAGAGAGAAATATATTCTGTTGCAATGACTATCATCAATCCTCGGAAGAAATTTGCCGAGTCGGGGATCGAACCAGCGACCTCCTGTTCTCAAGTCCTGTACGCTACCGACTGAACTGCTGGTGCTATGCGTGCTATTGGCTACTATAACCCAGTTTAAGTTTAACCCTTAACCTGCTAAAAATGTTGAATGAAACTTCCAAGCCAATGGTAAACACCTGAATATTGCTATTACAGAGTTACATTTTGGAGAAAATATATCCTCTTATCGCACAGTGCAGATCCAAGATCAGACTGCACGCTCTGTGCAGTCTGATCTTAATGAACACTGTCCGCAAAAGGTCATTGAGTCGCGGTAGTGCTGGTAAAAGAAACTACAGGAAAGCATGGATAGGTGCTTTGGCCGCCACAATATCACTGAAATATTGAAAACGGCGTTAAACACCATGCAATCAATTAGTCAATATCCAATAGCACAAGCTGTAGTTACACGTAACTATTTAACTCTCTTTACAACACGAAAAATTTTACACTCATCCAAATTCAAAGTTTTGCAGACCATAAATTAGATTTAGCTGAACTGATGAAACCTGATTCCAAAAGGGCAGACAACAATGTAGGAAAAGGAGAAAATGATGGTTACCAGCATTTTCTCCTTTTCCTGCAATGTTTTCAAAGGGATTCTACCCAATTGTCGCTAAAAATTGGGATTGCTTGGTAAAGGATTAATATTCAAGACGTAGAATAACAGTTTAGCATAACAATACGCAATGATCTAAATAATGAATGACTGAAGGAATGACAGGGGTTCCCTGTCCAGTGAGGATTAATACAGCTCAGATGTGGTATTTTACCCCTTCGTATAGAAACTGGCCGTTATGTCGGAGAAGCTATCAATGACCGTCTATGTGTGTTCTGTAACGACGGTGGGATAGAAAACGAAAGTCATTTTGTATCCATATGTTCATATTATCATGATATACGATATCAACTGTTTGGCGAAACCATAAATAATGACTGGTTTAAGAGTCTTTCATCCGACGAGAAACCGAAGCATTTAGTTTTAAATCATGAAAGAAAATTGTCTAAGTTTATTCTAAAAGCATTAACCCTGAGACGTAAAGCTCTATATACCAATGAAACGCAGCAATGAATTACACGTACTTAAATCGACCCTACCAAACAGTAGATTGAGCTTAAATATCCCCGGGCAGTGCAGACTTGGACAGGTTTCTTATTTGTGCAACCTGATCTTGGTCTCCCCTGCGCGGGTTCTATTTTATTTTATTTATTTCTTATTTTTCATTTTCATTTTCAAAATCTAATGAGGTAAGGAACGTTTAGTTTTACTGCTCTTGTCGGAGGTGTACCATTGGCTTACACGAGCGAATGTGCCCCCCCCCCCCCCCACTTGCAAAGCCTATATATATCAATTAACATATAATGCGTAGATTGCACAGAAAAATTAGCATAGCTGAAATGTGCCCTATATTTCGTTTTGATAGGGAACGTTCCAGTCATCTCATTATCTTTATACTACTATGTCACTCTTGACCTTTTTAGAATGAATGCCTATTTAAAATAATGTATATATTTATACAGATTATATGTGCAGACAGAGAGAGAGAGAGCTAAATGAATGACTAGAAATCATACAGAAAATCTACTAAATGCAAAAAGTTTCGACCCTGGTCATCATGCACAGAATCGATACGTTTTGCGGTTACAAGGCGGTCTCTTTTAGCATGATAGGTTACGTTTAGAGAGAGAGAGAGTGAGAAAGAGAGAAAGAGAAAGGGAGAGAGAGAGAGAGAGAGAGAGAGAGAAATGTCAATCAGGTCCAAGAAAATAGGTTGTTTAATAAAGGTTTGCCCTCCGCTCAATCCATGTCTTCTATCGGGGAGATTCGGCTTGACTGATGACAAACCGTTAATACTGTGAGTCAGTGGATAAGAATTGCCGATCAAATTCAGAAATTTATCATAATGATATAAAAAATCTCACTACCTCTTTTTTTTTTTACCAACATGTACCTACTATTTACAAATGAATAACTCCACTCCCAATCACGTGTCTGTATAATATTGTTTCATGTTTAAAAGTGACAAATAGGCCCATGGGGCCGGGTGTTTGTTTATATGTTTTGTTCAGTATTGTCTTCTGTATCTGTATACACATGTCACTATAATAAAAATTTACTACTACTACTACAGCTGGGATTTGCTACAAGTTACCTAGGTGTATCTATTAATAGATTCATTTATAATGTTACAGTTGTGCAGAAATAAGTGGTTCTCTGCTTTGCATAGGTCACTCAATTTACATATAAGCAAAGATCTTGTACCTTATAAATGATATCTTGTTCAGTTTATTACTTTGTAAGAAGACATGTTCAAATTGGAGTGGTAGAGAATTAGTGTTTTTTGTCAAAATTGTCATATATAACAGAATTGAGATTTCTAACAGAAAGAAGTATTTTCTTTGAGGCAGTATTTGGCAACTGTGGGTTTTTTTTTGTTTACATTGAAACTAGGTCAATCATGATGCCTATAGACTAGCTTCGCTGGTCAAAAATGGAAAACAAATGCGTAGATCCAAGGCTGCAGACGATCTGTTTATTCTGATTTCGTATCTACACCAGTAGCACCATAACTACGATTTTCTTTAACAACATTTTCAGACCGTGAATCACAGGCACCAGTTTTCTTACAAACTTGGCCCACGACGTATACTGAAGGGTCAGCCGGAACAGGCCTCGCAGATCTACTTGCACGTGTTGTGCAATTTGACGTTTCCCACTGCTGGCCACTACAAAGATTAGGCTACCGATATACTTTCGGATGAGACGTTTAACATTGGTCCCGTGTGACGGTGCTTATACATCGAGCACATTTTAAGGCCTTTCCCGAGGCAATTTAGGATAGGTTTCAACCCGTATCTTGCCCTATCAGCCGGGGGTGTCTGTCAAACAGGCAGCAGGTAGCCTGGGTTCCAGTCCGATAAATTCTTTTTCCTTTTATATTTCTGACACATTATTCATAATTTACGGAACCGGTAAACAGTTAAATTGCCACAGATCTGTTGAAGCCGTTAAAAGAGACCTCAATATGAAGCAATGACATACAGCCTTTTCCCAGGCCAGCAGCCGTTGGCAACGCTGAATAAATGAAAAGCCAATTAATCAAGTTGTACCCATAGAGGGCGAAGTTAGTCCCCAAAAAGGTGCCTCTGACATAAAATAATGGTTAAATGGTGTTTGTTTAAAGAACCTACGGGTTCTTGTAAATAAGACATAGAAGTCTAATTTACTTGAAAACGACTGAATGAATTTTAAAACTAGGTCAAAACTTTCCAGGTTGCTCTACCTTTTGTGTACTTTTTACCTAGTTTTGAAATTCATTTTCCTCAGTTGGGCCCATTTTACTGGCTTATCGATGAAATTATCCCCCTTGAAAATGCTCGATTTTCCAATATCGATTTTTCAACTGGTCAATGTTTTCTAATGGAAATAGGAGGATTTCTAGGAGTGCTAAATCACTCATTAAACATTAAGTTAAAAAAAAAAATCACCTATTGACGTATTTTACATTCTTGTTTGTGATGGTATAAAAATCATAATTCTAAACTGAGATCTTATTGCTTCAAATTTGATTTAAACACTGACGCTAATTTTTAGACTAGCGAAGCTAGTTTATAGGCATCAAGATTGACCTAGACTCAAAGTAAACAAAAAACCCCACAGTTGCCAAATACTGCCTCACAGAAAATACTTCTTTCTGTTAGAAATCTTAATTCTGTTATATATGACAATTTTGACAAAACCCACTAAATCTCTACCACTCCAATTTGAACATGTCGTCTTACAAAGTAATAAACTGAACAAGATGTAATTTATAAGGTACAAGATCTTTGCTTATGTCTTAGTCCAAACTGGAATCTAGGCAGATCCGGAATCTGCCTAGACCAAATTGGAATTCTACTTTGGTCTTGACCAAATTAGAATTCTACTTTGGTCTAGACAGATTCCAGATCTGTCTAGACCAAAGCAGGATTCCAGTTTGGCTAGGCAGATCTAGAATCTGCCTAGACCAAATTGGAATATTTTCTTGTTAAATACAGTGTGACTACATATAAACCATCTGAGTTAATTTAAACCCCAAAATAAAAGCGGTTTCATAGAAACTCAAGGTGTGGTGTCCGTGGTTATGAGGTAGAGCGTCGGCCTCGGAATCAAAAGGTCCTGAGTTCGATACCCGGGAGCGGATGTCAACTTTGGGACTGTTCATTGGCCCACATATTCGGCGCGAGTACCGGTGTAGTTTCCAGGAAGCAGAATCGAGAGAGATTAGTATAAGTTGTAAGAACTTTTTTCCCAATCGATGTAAAATAAATATGTTTAAACTAAACTCAAGGTAAGAATAAATTTTGAATGTTTTGCACTTGAGCGGAATAAATATGTGGGAAACGGAGCAACTGTGTGTGTGTGTGGGGGGGGGGGGGAACAAATTTCTTATGCTAAAAAAGAAACTCTCAGCTATACACATATGTGGATTAAAATGATTTTAAAAAATCAGGAAAAATAATCAAATAATTAAGTAGTAAGCATTGTAGGAAAAGGAGAAAATGTTTTAATTTCCTAAGAATTCTACCTCAGAGTTGTAAACTTGATTTTTTCTTGGATTGAAATGACTACAACAATGAGAAAAAACGGTTCATAAATCGAGTAGAAAGTATTATGGGAAGAGGAATATTGTTAACACTGTATATTCTCTACTTTGCTTTGAAATAAACAATAATTAATAATATGTGAAGGGTCATACTGGCACAAATGATGTGTGAAGAGACAATGAAAGTTGTTAATTGCCAACATATTGTTATCTGCCAAATTTGTTTGCCATAAAGGTGTGAAGTTGCTTTCAGTTTGGACTAGTCGAAATTGAACATTATCGTTTGGTATTTTTTTTATCAGTGTCTAACCCATTAGCGGATAATCCTGAGTTTTAATACCCATCCGAAAGACATCTTTGAAAAACAGTATTGGAAAAGAAGAAAGTGCTGTTTTCCATACTTTTCTCTTTTTCTCACAATGTTTTAAAAAAAAACTCCTGGTGAAGATCGCAAAAAATAAGCCATATTTCATGTGTTGTCCACATTTTTTTTCTTTTTTCATTTTTCAATTTGAAAAAGTCTTAAATGTGCTTTTCAATTAATTAGTCTGGCCTCTAAACACTTAATCCTGAGTTTTAACAACCGTTAAAAAAAAGCTACGAAAAACAATGTTGGAAGAAAAGACAATGATGATATCCAACATGTTTTCCTGTTCCCACAATGTTTTCCAAAGGTTTCCATTAATCTTTGTCTACACCTCCTGCATAATATGATTTAAGTTGGGAACTGCAGAAAAAAATGAAGAGTAGGGATAAATTCATAACCTACAACTTTTTTGTTCTTTTATATAAATGTGTTTATTTAATGTTAATAAGCAAAAAGTTTAAATTATAAAATTCAAATTATAGAGTTTGCTTTTTTGTGCGTGTTAAAAGTGAAAATACTCTGAAAAAGAATAGATTCCAATTTAGTCTAGGCAGATCCTGTATCTGCCTAGCCAAACTGGAATTCTAATTTGGCCCAGGCAGATCCAGAATCAGCCTAGACCAAACAAGAATTCTATTTTGGTCTAGCCCAAATTAGAATTCTAATTCGGCCTAGGCAGATTCCAGATCTGCCTAGGCAGATTCCGGATCTGCCTAGATTCCAATCTGGCCTACGACACTTATATGTAAATTAAGTGACCTATGCAAAGCAGAGAATCACTTATTCCTACACCACTGCTAAACTGTTAGGTCTTGAACATTAACCCTTTTCCAAACAATCCCAAGTTTTAACGAAACCGGGGAGGAATCCCTTTGAAAACATTGCGGGAAAAGAAGAAAATGCTGGTAACCATCATTTTCTCCTTTTCCCACATTGTTTTCTGCCCTTTTGGAATCAGGTTTCATCAGTTCCGCCACATTTAATTCTGCAACAGTTTTGAATTTGGAAAAGTGTAATTTTTTTCGTTTTGTAAAGAGAGTTAAATTGTTAACTACATCTTGTGCTACATGTATTAGATATTGACTAATTGATTACATGGTGTTTAACGCCGTTTTCAACATTATTTCAGTCAGATTGCTGCGGCCAAAGCACATATCCATGCTTTCCTGGGGTTTCTTTTACCAGCACTACCGCGACTCAATGACCTTTAGCAGACAGTGTGGATTAAGATCAGACTGCACAGTGCGTGCAGTCTGATCTTGGATCTACACTCCAAAATGTAGCTTTGAAATAGCAATATTTGAAAGTTTCATTTAACATTTTTTTAGCAGTTTAAGGGTTAAACTTACATTGGATTATAGTTAACCAATAGCACGCATATTCCCGGCAGCTCAGTCGGTAGCATACAGGACTTGAGAACAGGAGGTTGCAGGTTCGATCACCGACTCGGCCAATTTTTTTCCGAGGACTGATGATGGTCATTGCGACAGGATTCATTTCTCTCTCGCGTTTTGACCATGGTTATGTGGGAAAGCAGTCAGTGACTTGGAAATATATTGTGCGGGGTACTGGTAAAAGAAAATCCAGTAAAGTATGGATATGTGCACTGGCCATCACTACATAACTGAAATAATGTTGAAAACATGGTTAAACAGCATACAAACAATCAAATTCGCTAGTCTGTCAGTACTTTCAGTACTTTGATTCATTTTACTCCCCCCCTCCCCCCCTTATATAATTCTATATTAATTTGACAATATGTGTTTAAGCTTCTATTATCCGTTTTTTTTTTATTCAAAGCACTTAAAATTATCACTTATTGAAGTATTCTTTAAACATTTATCTTTCGAAAGGTGCTTTTAAAATAAATTTCTTTTAAGTGTCTTCTTGCTTCCAATTTTGAAGAAAATCGGACTGTTTTTCAAAATTTTCCATTTTCTGCTATTCTGACATTCGGCAAACCTCGGGTGATCTGATGATCAAGTTAGATGCAGTTACGGAATCGGCCGAGTTATGGCGCGTAGTGTTCATCAGTATCGGTGGTGTCTTGATAAACGAATGTAGGAAAGAAAGTATCCGGAAAAAAAGAATCAGGATAAAAAGTATTAGAAAAAAAGTATCAGGAAAAAAGTATCAGTTGCCAAAAAGAGATTAAGTTAATATGGCATATGATGTAAAAATTTAATTGACAGATTATATTGACTTTTATAAAACTTTGATCAGGGATCGTATATTACGTATATATACGATCCCTGCTTTGATTAAGTCATTGATATTGCCAAACTCTTTATAATAGTTTGTCTTTAACAATCATTTTATTTAATTTCTGATTGATCTTTAAGCAATTTTGCTTTTTCCCACAATAATGTTTAACATAATGCAAGAGTTAAACAAATAGATAGGACTGACATTACTGGTAATTTGCGTTGAAAATGTGGTAAGTGGGAAATTGCTTGTAACAAGCACTTTCGCCTTCTCCCATAATGATTTTAGAATAACTTCAGACATTAAACTATGGATTTAAAAAAGGCATTATATGCTGTCTTTACCACGACTGATACTTTTTTCCCCTAGCAAAGACTGGTAATTTTTTTCCGATACTTTTTTTCCTGATACTTTTTTCCAATTACCGGCGAGGGTAAATAGGCCCACGATGATGCTGTCGAGCGTTGACCGCATAGCTCAGGTGGTAGAGCGTAGGACTCGTAAACGTTATGTTTCGGGTCACTTGAGGGTGTGGGTTCGATTCCCACGGTTGGCAATCTAAAATTACTAATAGTCTTTCGGATGAGACGTTAAACCGACAATGCATGGAAATACCGGAATGGATCGGAACAGACCGGAATGGACTTGAGAATACGATGTAAACTCTTGAAGCGATATTTTATATGTTGATATTGAACTAGAGAGCAGCCTGAACGTAAACGTATATGCGAAAAGAGAGACTTGCCCGGCCTTAGGCTACAGGGAATGGACCTTTATCCATGTTGAAGAAAATATTCAATATTCTACTTTGGAAAGATCAGATAAGACATGAAGCTTACTGAGAAAAATCAAAATTAAAGTAAGGAAAAAACCGGAACGGACCTGAAGGAACGGTGGTAAGTAAACTTATGGAATTTCAAAACAAAAAGAAAACCAGGATCGGACCTAAACCTTATCAGAAACATCAAATATCAGACGTAGAAATCATCAAAATGAACCAGAACTGAATTGAAAAGATCAGATATTGGGATATAGAAAAACTGGAACGGACCTGAACTGACCCTGAAAAACCTACCTACGGACTTTCAAAACAAAAGGAAATCTGGCTCGGACGTAAACCTTATCAGAAACATTAAATATCGGACGTAGGAATCATCAAAATGAACATGAAGTGAATTGAAATGATGAGATACTGGAGTACTGAAATACCGGAAGGGACCTGAATGGACCCTGAAAAGCCTGCATATGGCCTTTCAAAACAATGAGGAAACAAGGAACGGACCTAAACCTGATGAGAAACATAGCCATGATATCGGTCGTAGAAATCATCATCAGGATTAGGAACTGAATAGAAAAGATCCGATATTGGGGTATGGAAAAACCGGAACGGACCTGAACGGACCCTGAAAAGCCTACCTACGGACTTTCGAAACGTAGAGAAAACAGGATACGGAGCTAAACCTTTTTAAAGAAATCAAATATCGGACGTAGGAATCGTCGGAATAAACATGAACTGAACTGAAAAGATCCGATACTGGGGTATGGAAATACCGGGACGGACCTTCAGGAAAAGAACCCCCAAAAACTTACGAATTGACTGTAAAAACAATGGGAGAACCCGAAACAGACCTTAACCGCATTAGAAATATACAGTATCGGACGTAGGAATCATCAGAATGAACATGAACTGAATGAGAAAGATCAGGTATTGAGGTATGGAAATACCGGAACGGACCTGAATGAATGCTAAAAACGTTCCGTTTGACATGAAAAAACAATGGGGAAAACCGGAAACGGACCTAATCCCTGCCAGGAAGAATAAATATCGGACATGGGAAACATCACAATGAACATAAACTGAACTGAGAAGATCCAATATCGGAGTATGGAAATACCGGAACGGACATGAACGGACCCAAAAAGGCGACCGTACTGACTTTCAAAACAAAGGGAAAATCGGAAACGGGCCTAAACCTTATCAGAGACATTAAATATTGGACGTTGGAAACATTAGAATGAAGAACAGCTGAATTGAAAAGATCCGATATTGGAGTATGGAAATACCAGAACGGACCTTCAGGAAAGGATCCCAAAAAGGCCTGCGTGAAAACTGTGAAAGCAATGGGAGGACCTGGAACGGGCCTAAACCTTATCGGGAATACTAAGTATCGGACGTTAGAAACATTAGAATGGACAAAAACTGAATTGAAGAGATCGGATAATGGGGATATGGAAATACCGGAACGGACTTGGACGGACCCTAAAAAGCCTGCGTATGGACTAGAAAAACAAGGGGAGAACTACGAACCGACCTAAACTTTATCAGAAATACTAAGTATCGGACGTTAGAAACATTAGAATGGACAAGAAGTGAATTGAAAAGATCCGATAATGGGGATATGGAAATACCGGAACGGACCTGAACGGACCCTAAAAACCCTGCTTATAGACTTGAAAAACAATGGGAAAACCAGAAACAGATCCAAACTCTATCAGAAATATTAAATATTGGACATTGGAAACATTAGAATGAAGAACAGCTGAATTGAAAAGTTCCGATATTGGAGTATGGAAATACCGGAACGGACTTGGACGGACCCTAAAAAGCATGCGTATGGACTTGATTTTGGTGACCATGATCAATTAATGACCGAAGTAATCAAAGAAAATTTAAGATTATATGAAAGGCCCATTTGAGGCCAAAAGTAAACAACGCAGGTGTTCAAAACGCATTTAAATTATACCATACTATTTAAAAGTATGGAAATCTCTCCTTCCCTTCTTGATCTTCCGAAGGGCCCGTCAGAGGGCTAGATTTCGCGAAAATAAAATCTCCTTCCCTCCGGTCAGGGGCTTCGCCTTCTCGACCTCTACCGGAATAAAATCTTTCTCGATCTCTCCGGTCAGGGGCTTCGCTTTCTCGATCTTACGAAGGGCCCGTCAGAGGGCTAGATTTCTCGGGATAAAAATCTTTTCGATCTCTACCGAAATAAAATCTTAATATCATCTAGGCGTAAAATATTAATATCTTCGAAAGATAAAATATTAATATCCTTCTCTCCGGTCAGGGGCTTCGCTTTCTCGATCTTCCGAAGGGCCAGCTAGGGGGCTAGATTTCGCGGGGATAAAAATCTTTATTGTCTGGGTCTATGCGTATAACCCCCTGTACCTAAAATCCTACTAGACTTAACCCCTATAGTCCCATTCCCTGGATAAAATCTTCTCAATCTCGATCTTTGCGAGATAAAATCTCCCTCCCTCCGGTCAGGGGCTTCGCCTTCTCGATCTTCCGAAGGGCCCGTCAGAGGGCTAGATTTCGCGGGATAAAAATCTTTTCGACCTTCGCGAGACTCTGATAATCCTAAACATATATCTATAGTCTTTCTAACCTCTTGTAATTCCTCGCTCGCCGGTAGTTTATCCTTTTCTAAGCGCTCGTTTTTATGGCGTAAAGCATTTATCTTACACTCATTCGATAGGATTATATTATCATTAGTTATGATATATCTAGATAGTTTTTTATTCGTCGGTACTCTACTTTTGTATTCTGTATTCTTCTTTCGCAGGTAATTATTTTCTTCCTTAAGCAACTTAATACGTTTCTCGTTTTCCGCGATTTCCTTATCATTAATCTCGTTTCTTACCGGTAAATCATCGTGCGTCATTATATTCTCTTCAATAGATCGAAATAATCTTTTATATTCTTTTTCTAATTTATTAGGCGAGCTATTCATTTTTCTTAAAGTAATATTTTTCTTTAAGGCAAATTTTTCAATCTTTGCTCGAAGGGGGCTTTCCCCTCGATTCTTTCGTATCCATTTCATTCCTATAATGCCCTAAAGACCTAGTGTTTATTCTATCGCCTATTATTATGTATCTTTTATCGTCATTATATGATGAAGCTTTCTTGTTTATCTCTTCGGTATATATTTCGTGTTTATAACTTCTCAGCGTAGGCATAGTTCTGTACTGATCCTTCCCGCTAAACAAGCATTCTTTATAATGCTCGAAATGCAAGTCGCAATTGACTACGGACTTTTTAATTCCTTTACATCTTTTAACTTCCGTACCTTCTATAGTTTTAAAAGCGTAATTTTTTGCCCTCAAACCTACGAACTCCGTCATAATCCTTCCGCCCAGTTCGTCTTTAAACTTTCCGACTACCCTTTTATTACTATTATTTTTTAGGAAATGATCATCGGGATAATTGCTCGTATCGAATCCTACGATCTTTTCCGGTTCGATATCTTTATACAAATCATCGGTTCCTATCTCGAGAATAAAAGTATCTGTATCTGTATAGCATAATCTAACGTTTTCGCCGTACCTCGCTTTAAAGTAATTATAATAAGTATCATACATATGGGTCTTGCTAATATCTAAAATACTCATCCCTAGGTAAACGGGTTTTTTATATTTTATATTAGTCTTTTTCATATGTACAGCCGCCAAGTTCTCGTCGAATATAGTAGTATGATCATAATTTGGTTTAGCGACGAGCTTTCTATACTGGTAACTGACTTCGTTAGAAACCAATCGTATATCTACTCTATTCCGTACGTTTTCCATAGTCTTACCAAAAACGGAATTCATCATTAGCTTAAAAAACTCTTCTTCGAATTCATTCTTAGCCTTTTTTCTTAGCTCGACGTTTAAGTCGATATATGGTTTCATCCAAGGACTTTCTATAAATTTAATTCCTCGTCGTATCTTTTTAAGTTTTAAACCTAAATCGAGATACGTTTTTAAAGTCTCGTAATGCACGATATAATTTTCCTTGTTATATAAATTAGGTATGAGCTTTTTTACCTTTTTAATATCTAAATGTTCCGGCGCTAGAGGATAATCGTTATGCTCGTCATGTAACTCTCGCGGATAATCTAAATCTACTTCTAAGAACATACCTTGCCCTTCTATATTACAATATTTTTTCCATTCTTTTAATTCTTCTTCAGACGCCCATTCGAATCCGTGAGTAGGAAGGGGTTTACTCATTGCCCAAGGGTAAAGACTATTTGCGTCGATATATATTAAATATTTCGAGGGTTTACTCGGATCGTATAAGTCACCCATATATTTATTATTAGCTTTAGAATACCTTTTGCTAGTCATGCTAATACCGCCCCTAATACCGTTTTCTATCATTAAAAGCATGTCCGGATCTGATAAAAGTTCGAGATTTATTTCCGTTTTCTTTAGCATAGCGTCCATAGCCAAACCCGGAGAAGTATAATACCAACTGGGATCTAGTTCGTAGTATTCGCGGCAAATATCCCTAAAGTTCTCAAAAACATCGGCTAAAAGTAATACGTCTATTTTATTATAAAGTTCGAGATAATCCCTAAAAGTTTCCGAACCGAAAGTTTTCCAAAACTTCATCGCGTGATCGTAGTCCTCTTCGCTAATATGTTTTTTGCTCAAGCTGGAATAAAATTCTTTTTTAGGCGGTAAACTCGTTTCTTCGAGTTTTTCGAAACAGTCTAAGTACTCATAGGGGAATACTCCTTTCCTTCTAACTAAAGGCATCTGTTCTTTCGTAAAGAATTTAGCTAAAGTTCTAAACTGGCTTTCATTTAAATAACTCGAAAGGGTATCTAAACTAGTTTGCATAAATTTCATACTATCGAGAAATCTAACGGTATGATATTTATATTTTTGGACCGGTACTTTATTTACTAGGACAGCATATTTATCAACCGCGATCTTCTTGCTAAAACTAATATATCTTTCTTCGTTATTCGGAATGCAATCAATCTTCCCTTTAGTTTTACCGAGGATTTTAATAAAAAGATGGGTATCGTATCCGCTCAAGTTATGCAGATATACGGGCGTAAAGTTCGGCGTTTCTGCCTTAGGTTGCATTCATTATGGGCGGCGCCTCTATATTTACCCGTAAAATGGCAATGATCTCTTACCTTCTTATTTTTTTCGTCAGTAAACCTTTCGTTACAAATCCAGCATATTTCTTCTTGTTCGTATCTCGCTTCTTCCCGTTTCGTTATTTTCATAGGCTTAGGTTTTTGGTAGTATTTATAGTAAATTTCTTTTATATCGCTCGTTAATAATTCCGTAAACTTTTCCGCCGCGTTTTTTTCCGGTATATTCTCTTAATACAGGGGCACAGACATTATCATCGAAGCATTTTATAATATAGCAGAAACTGCAAGGTATATGTT
Source organism: Tridacna gigas (assembly GCA_945859785.2). NCBI lineage: Eukaryota > Metazoa > Mollusca > Bivalvia > Cardiida > Cardiidae > Tridacna > Tridacna gigas. Next base: position 31,173,454 of record OX244034.2, read on the forward strand.
TCTGAGTTTTTATCGTATAACTATTTTCGGGATTTGGCTGACAAACGCTTATAGGCGATAAGACGCTTTCAAAATCGGCGTATACGACGAAAGGAACCGTGAGTTTTCTACTATGATTTATAAAATTCATGACGCTACCTTTTTTCGGCATTTCTAAAGTAACTGGTTGATGACCGCCGCAATATTTCGTATGCTTTTCCAAAAGGTTTTTATTACCAAAATGATTTAAACAAAGCATGCAATATTCGATACTACCCATATCACATATTTGTTCTCTCATTAAGCCTCTAAAATTTTTTATTAAAGCGTAATGACTTTTATCTCCTTCCTCGATATAAAGCAGGTTTACGTGATTACTGCCTAATTTTTTAGGCGCCCGAATACGGTTAATCTTCTTTTTCGACGTATACTCGAAGACATTAACGCTAATTTCCGGATTTTGTTTTTCGAACTTATCTATATCCTTAAATGAAACGGGATATTCTATTCCATTCATATTTAAACTATTTTCCTTTCCTTTTAAAATCTTATCGACTTTATACGCGTGCTTGTTTACAGGATTTAACCATCTCAAAATGCACCATAGAAAGCATTTATCGTCTTTATTCTGCATGTTTATAACTACTTTCTTGTTCCCAATCCATTCGGGTAAAGGTAGGTAACCTTCGGCTTTTAAAGGATCATAGACGGAAGTAGCCAATACTATTTCGCTTATATTCCGTATTACCCACCCGCTACCCTGTTTTGCGAATTTTTCTAAATTTTCTATAATCCTAGCCGCCATTCTATCGTATAACTCGTATAAATCCGTTTCCTTCGAGTTAATTTCGTTCGTATCAGAATGGAAACGAGCTGGCTTTGCTCCTTCAGGATTGAGCGTAATCCCTTCATACATATAAGCCTCGACATTCATTTTCACTTTTCTTCCGCGATTATCCAATAAAATTTTTATCATCTGTTCTCTCATAATCAGTAGAAACTCGTTCATTATCGCGATAGTTATCCCTATCGAATTATTGAAAGGACAAGTACGATCCCATGGAGGCGCTTCCCCTTTATATATTCTAATTTGATCATTAAGGGCGGTTTTCACTAGCTTAACTTCTAATTTTTCGATTCGAAATTGGCTTACGAACCTATGCAACTCAGCTTTTCTAAGTCGGGAGTATCCCCTTAAACCCCTATTCTTAGCTTCCTTACGAAGTTCTTTCACCGTTATTCTTTGTCTATCCCCCTTATCTCGAAGTATCAAACGATCAATTAATTGTTCTTTCCCAAGCCTAGAGTATCCCCTGTAACCTTCATTCTTAGCTATTTTTTGAAGAACTCTTATCGGTTGCCTTCTAAAATCGCCAATAGAAGTGGAATCCCCCAGAACCGTCTCTCTTTTATAGTTAATATCCGATATCGCTTTTTCCCCGCTTAAAACCTGATTTAATTGTTCTTTACTAAGCCTAGATTATCCCTTAAGACCCCTATCCTTAGCTATATTTTGAAGATCCCTTATCGTTTGCCTTCTAACCGGCTGCCTTTGTTCCCTTATTGCTCGCTTTCTCGGCTCGTTAACTAATTGCCTTTGTCCCTTTAAAACCTCGATTAATTGTTCTTTCCCAAGCCTAGAGTATCCTTTAAGACCCATATCCTTAGCTATATCGTGAAGACCTCTTATCGTTTGTCTACTAAGATCGTTATCCGATCCTCTTATATAGTTAATATCCGATATCGCTTTTTGTCCCTTTAAAACCTCGTTTAATTGATCTTTGCTAAGCCTAGAGTATCCTTTAAGACCCCTATTCTTAGCTATATTATGCAGGCCTTTTATTGTAAAGGCTCTATAATCGTTTTCCATTTTTATATAATAGTTTTATTTTCTTAAGCTATTATATAAAATTTATAATCGCTTTATTGTCACTATCATCGCGATTCTTCGGTCTTACGATGCTTTAGCATCGCGAGGGGCCGTCTAGGTCTCTTTCAGGGACCCGGGCGTCAAAGACGCCTAGACGGCTAGATTTCGCGGGACTGCAATCTTCTCGATTTCGCGAAACTTTAAATCTTCCCTTAAAGGGACCTAGAGAACTCAAGGGGTTCTCTAACGTTAATCTTATATTTATTTTTCCAAACCCTCCCGTCCCAATTTGAAATCGTTTGGGGGCAATGCTTAATAAATTTTCCGGCTTTAAAGATCAAAGGGAAAGTATGTATTTCTCCGGTTTCAATATCCTGTAAAGTAACTTTTCTAGGATTTTTCGCGATAGTTTTTAATCTATCGTATTTAGGATCATTTATCTTTTCCCGTTTTGGTTCTAGTTTTATTACCGTTTCCGATTTGGGTATCTCCTCAGGCATTTATTGGTTTTCTTTTACTTTTTCGATCAAATCTTTCTTATCCCAAAAAGAAAAAATATTGTATATGATCATCGCTAAGAATTTTTTTAAAATCCTTTATCGATAGAGTAAGGATAGCGAAAAAGAAAAAGACTTTTGAAAAGGGATATACTACAAGATGGAACGAAGAAATTTTTACGATTTCCGAGGTAAAAGGTACATCGCCCGTAACGTATACAATTAAAGATCTTAAAGGAGAAGAAATAGAAGGCAGCTTTTACGAACCCGAACTACAAAAACCTTGACATACCCAGCAGGACTTTTACAGGATAGAAAAGGTTATTAAGAAAGAAAAAGATAGATCTCTAGTAAAATGGAAGGGTTATCCCGACAAGTTTAATACTTGGGTCGATAATAAAGTCATTACGAATATTTCGACGTAAAAAAAATATGGATATCGCGATTAAAAACGTAATTTTACCGAACAAGCCGTTAAGTAACTTCGAACTAGAAGATGCTGTGAGAAAATTAAAAATACCTTCTTTTAGGGGGGTATTTTTACGAGATACTTTACTGAAAAAGAGTACGAGAAAGGAATGCGGTATATTAAATCTCGATGACACGAGCGGTCCCGGGACACATTGGGTCGCTTGGTATAAAAACGGTAAACTAAAAATTTATTTCGATAGTTACGGCTTACAACCGCCTCTAGAACTACAAAGGTATCTGATGAATCTGATATTTTACAATACGGACCAATTACAACGCGCGGGACAAGTATTCTGCGGTCATTTATGCTTGTACGTTCTTAAAGAGCTAAGCTCGGGAAATAAATTTCAACGAGTTTTAAATAAACTTTTTTAAATATAAAAAAAATGCCCGTTGATAAATTCGGAAGAATGGATGATATTAAGCCGAGCGGCGATGGAGCGTCGCTTACTTACGTGAATAATAATATTTTGCGTAAAGACGGAACGACGGAACGACGGAAGTTACCGGTTCTATAAATATGAATGGCAATACCTTAACGCGAGTTAGTAATCCCATAAATCCGCAAGACATCGCGACTAAAGATTATGTCGATTCCAACGCTGGGATATTGAACGAAAATGGGGGCTATATGATGACGGAATATTTAAACGTGGGATTTAATAAGATAAAAAACTTAGGCGATCCTACGGAACCGAGCGAAGCCGCTACTAAAAAATACATAGATGATAGCGATAGAGCGATAGTAAAACGGGAAGACGGCAGTTTTTCGGCCATCGCGAATATAGATATGCAAGGTTATTATTTGTCAAATCTTTTACACCCCGCAAAACCGCAAGACGCCACGACTAAGAATTACGTAGATTCCGCTAATCGAGCTTTCGTTTACGGTCCCAGAGGTTATATAGCGACTGCAGACGTTTCCATGGGAGGGCAAAGAATTGCTAATATCGGAACTCCTTTAGAAGAACAGCAAGCCGCGAATAAATTTTACATAGATAGTACAGTTTTAGCGGCTACGGGGGGAGAAGCTTTATCGAGAAATCTTGACGGTTCTTTTACCGCAAATGGTCAAATAGATATGAAAGGAAAAAGAATTACGAGCTTGCCCAAACCCGTCGATAAGGATGATCCTGTAACAAAATCTTTTTTAACCGAGCGGCTATTAGCTTTATCCGAGCGGCTATTAGCTTTATCCAAGCAGGAAAAAATTAAACCTATAATAAGCGTTCATGCCGAGGAACAAGGAAGTTTATTAGAAGGAAATTACGAGTTTTCTTTCGGTAATGGCAGCAGCGGAAGATCTCACGGATTAGGGGGTTATTGCATGTCACCTCCGGGTAGAATTATAAGAGTTTCTTTAATGGTTTTAAAAGGAAGTAAGTTTTTAGAAGAAGAGGTAAAAATTAACTTAGTCGTACACGGCGAGGAAAAAACTGACTATTCCTTAATAAAAGAAACGGGAGAAGGTTGTAGTTGCGTAGTTTTTCAACGGCCTTTAGAAATAAAGCAGTGCGACGTCATAAACTTTTTAACGAAGACTAGCAATACCAACGTAAAAAATGCTTATTTAACGATACTTATAGAACTCGATTTATAAAAAAATATATATTAAATTAAAGAGTTAATTTAATATATTAAAAAAAAAAAAAAATGTCAGTTTTCCCGAGTATTTTTCCATATAATTATCTTCCCGAAAATTCGAGAATGGTAGTGCATCCTATCAGTTGTATATTTTGTAAGAAGAAAGACGAAGAAATGCTAAAGCGCTCGTTTGTGCCTTTGAAATTGAACGAAGAGTCTAAAGATTATATTATTAAAGAACTAACGGGAAAATCGTTTTTGGAAATAAAAAGGCTCAATTCCGCGTTAAATATTTTTTGCCTTAGAGAATTATACGATATGTTAGATATCGCTATTCCGTATATAGAAGAAGTAAACCTACCTACTCACGAGGATAAATTCTTAGGTATTTTTTCCGATCAAGCGGAAGAATTACTCAAGGAATTTCGTTTAAACGAACTAGAAGATTGGAATATCGCCGTTTTTTTAATCGAAAAGATCGACGCAATATTATACAAAAGAAACTATTGCCATGAAAGTTACGAACCGTGCAGCGAAGAAACGAATTGCAAACCCAATTTATAAAAAAATATATTAAATTAAAGAGTTAATTTGATATATAAAAATGGCAGAGTTACTAAACGAGATATTGGAAAGCGATGGATTTCTTATTGATCCTTTAGAATATTTTTTTAGAAGTATAAGCATGGACTTTAATAACCTTACTAAATACGGGGTTTTGTTTAAAGGCGGCAATAATGAGAAAGAATTCGAGTATTACGAAAAAAGATTTCGCGAGCTATACGATCTCGTATTAATACGGTTTAAATATTTTATCGAGAATTATTATAGAGAAAAGATCGATAATATTTATTCTAAAGTGGATGAATCTTTATCGTGGGCGGACGAGACTGGGGAGGCCGTGAAGACCGTAAAGACCGTGAAGATTGTAGAGACTGAGAATGAAACGGATGAAGAGTCTTAAAAAAAATTTATAACTTTTTTTTAGAAAAGTTATAAATTTATTTTTTTTAATCGTCTTCGGAGCCAGAAACACTAGGACTATACGTAATTTCGTGTTCAGCATAACATTCAGCTATAGAAACACTCATTTCATCTGAATGCCCTTCTGCGTTTAATTCATCCACTTCTTTAGAGCCAAAATAATATTCTATCTCCGTTTTCGTTCTATTAACATCTCGAAATATTTAACGACCTTTTTCTTTTAAATCTATTTCCATTTTTAATAAATCTCTTAGGCTTTCTAAATAAAGATTTTTCCTTCTTTTTAGATCTAGCAGTCGGTTTCTCGCGATATATTTATTTTTAATTTCTCCATTTTCGATAGCATAAATACGGCAGGCTATCTCACAAATCGTATCATCTCTTTGCTTTATTTTAATTCTTAAATCTTCCAATTGCTCGAATATATTCTTTAATCCTCGTATATCATTTTCTGCCATTATGTTTTTTTTATATATAAGAATTTTTTCTTTAAGCCAAATTTTTTTATGATCGAAAAGATTTTTATCCCGCGAAATCTAGCCCTCTGACGGGCCCTTCAGAAGATCGAGAAGGCGAAGCCCCTGACCGGAGGGAAGGAGATTTTATCTCGCAAAGATCGAGATTGAGAAGATTTTATCCAGGGAATGGGACTATAGGGGTTAAGTCTAGTAGGATTTTAGGTACAGGGGGTTATACGCATAGACCCAGACGATAAAGATTTTTATCCTCGCGAAATCTAGCCCCCTAGCTGGCCCTTCGGAAGATCGAGAAAGCAAAGCCCCTGACCGGAGAGAAGGATATTAATATTTTATCTTTCGAAGATATTAATATTTTACGCCTAGATGATATTACGACTTTATTTCGGTAGAGATCGAAAAGATTTTTATCCCGAGAAATCTAGCCCTCTGACGGGCCCTTCGGAAGATCGAGAAAGCGAAGCCCCTGACCGGAGAGATCGAGAAAGATTTTATTCCGGTAGAGATCGAGAAGGCGAAGCCCCTGACCGGAGAGAAGGAGATTTTATTTTCGTGAAATCTAGCCCTCTGACAGGCCCTTCGGAAGATCAAGAAGGGAAGGAGAGATTGAGAAGGCGAAGCCCCTGACCGGAGGGAAGGAGATTTTATTTCGTAGAGGTAGAAAAGATTTTATTCCGGTAGAGATCGAGAAGGCGAAGCCCCTGACTGGAGGGAAGGAGATTTTATTTTCGAGAGGATAAAAAATCCGAATTATGGAAAACCCGGAATTATGGAAAACCCGGAATTATGGAATTCTGTAATATCTTAAATGACCTTGACCCTTTAAGGATGTGACCTTGAACTTAAATAATGACCTTTGGGTTTAAGAATGTGACCTTGAACTTAATAAGCCGGAGGGGGGAGAGCCCGAGAGCCTAGGGGACCCCCTAGCCCTGATAGCCCGATAGCCCCAAAACGGGGGCTAGCCCGGGGGCTATTGAGTCTACTCCCGATTTTCCCTTTGTTTTAAAAAGTCCAAAGAGTCGTTTTTCCTGGTCCGTTCAGGTCCGTTTTTCTTTTTGTGTTTAAAGTCCATAAATTTACTTTCCATCGTCCGTTCAGATAGCCTAAGGTCGTGCAAGCCCCCCCTTGTCGCTTACACGAGTATGTGCAGGCTTTTCTGTTTTCCATTATCAAATAACTGAAGTATCGCTGCACGAATTTACATCGTATTCTCAAGTCCATTCCGGTCCGTTCCTGTCCATTCTGGTATTTCCTTTTTGCGTTCACCTTCCTTGCAAAAATCTCCTTTACTGAATAGGAAAGGGAGGAAAATAACTTTACAGAAAAGTAAGCCGTTTCTGTAGTTTTGTAATCAGTTATTTTTCACCAAATACCGAACGATTTTTGGTCAATGGGATAAAATTCCCACGCCGACCCTTACTCAATGTCACCCAAAGATCCCTTACTGCCTGACTTTTAGCTGTGCCTAAATATTTATGGTCCAAGGGAGAAAACTCTTATATATACAGTTTCTCTTTTGAAGGCAGGAGTCGCCTCCCTTATAGACAGTTGACCGTCCAAAGCGAAAAGACAATTAAAATTGCGTTAAATATAGTCTGCTGGGAGGGTCGTTATAGAAACGTTCTAATTTTTTTCCGCCCAGATGTAATGAATTCTAACGAATGTCATAATTATAGGATCATTAACAATTATAGATTCGAAAATACCAGACAGAAAAAGAGTACTTAAAAATACAGATACAATTTCGCGACTATCAGTAGTCTCCCCTGTATTCATTACATTTCTTACGAACATCATGACCGCCAAATTTTAAAGTGGAAAATAACCGTTTCTGTCATATCAAGGTAAAATATCTTCTTGAGTACAAATTTAACCTACGATGTAAACCGTGGGAAAATGAGAAACTGCTGTTAACCGGTATTTTCTTCTTTTCCCTCAATGTTTTCTACACTTCAAAAGACACATTCCCATTATCTGCAGCCACATTTGATCCGTCTTCTGCCGATGCTTTGGTTTTGACAGAGCCAAAATTTCGTCATGTAGCGGAGTGTTGAGGCAACTGCTTTCCATAGATATACCTAAATCCCGACTATATATATATATATATATATTGCAAAAAGAAGAATAATACCGGAACAAGAAAATATATAATAAAAGAGAAATGACACTACAAATAGTTTTTAACGTGCCAACCGGTTTCGCTTTCGCTCATCAGGGCAACGCTTTAATGAAACATCGTAACTAACGTCATTTTGACGTCATAGAACAACGGTTAAATACAGTTCAATTTTGGACGAAAAATATTTATGAAATATTTTTCCTTTGATACTCTAGATGAAACGTCGGGTGATTTGCATTTAAAAAATGGCAAAATTGAAAATTTTGGATCTGTTTTACAACAACTATCTAAATGAGAACTCAATGGTATTTGTCTTGTTGAAGGGTCCCTAATCTGTTGATTATGTATTGTAATTCTATTTCTAAGTTTATCGCCTGTTTGACCAATATAAAACTCTTGGCAGCCATTGCATACTAAAAGGTACAAACAGTTAGAAACTTTACAATCCATATCTTCTTTAACAGTAAAAGTTTTATCCTTGATTTTAAATTCATTTCCTTCGATAATATGTTTACAGAGTCCACAGCGGGACTCATTGCATTTTTTCACAGAAGATTTTGAAGTTTTGTCTTTGAATTCTGATTTAATCAAAATCTGTTTAAGATTTGGAAGTTGTCTCTTACCTTTAATTAATTTGGTATTACTTAGTATTTGTGACATTGTTCGATCATTTTCCAAAATTTCAAAATTATTCTTAATAATTCCAAATAAATCTCTGTTTTTAGGATTAAATGTCGAAATATATGCCATTATATTGTCATCATGTTTAACCTTTACCTGTAAGAGAGTATGTCTTGGAATATTAAGAGCTTTATTTATACCTGCTAAGATTACTGCTTTAGGGTATTTTCTTTCAATTAAAATGTTTTCAAGTTCACGTAATCTTAACTGTAGAATTTTTCTGTCAGATACTATTGTGCAGATCCTTCGCGCTAGGGAGAACGGAATGTTGACCTTGTTATGTTTTGGGTGACATGACCTGAAATTCAAATATTGCTTAGAATCTGTAATTTTGAAATAAATATCAGTGACAATTGTACAACCATTTTTTATCACTAACACGTCTAGAAAAGGCATTTTATTTGAGTTCATATCCATCTTAAGTTTTATATCTTTATGTAACGAGTTAAGTATGTCATTAAAGACAGATAAATCATTACTTGATTTTGTCCAAAAAATAAAACAATCATCAAGATATCTTTTCCATTGTTTTGCATATATAACCTGAAAAGTTTTCGTCTTTGAGTTCTTTTATATTTTCATATAGTATTTCTTCTAAATATCCTAAAACTAAAGTTGCATATGTTGGGGCAACTTTTGTTCCCATGGCCGTTCCTTTACACTGATTGAAAAATGCGGAATTAAAGGAAAAATTGTTATTTTCTAGTACTATTTTCAAACCTTCCAATATGGAAGTTTGGTCAAATCTGTTATGAATAAGATCTGGATATCTTTTCATCCAATAAGAAATTGCTTCATATCCTAAGCTGTGTGGAATATTTGTATACAAACTAACAACATCAAATGACACTAAAATTGTGTTAATAGGAACTGTTTCTGGTAGAAAATCTATGTCATCTCTGAGATAGCTTTGGACCTTAATTACAAAAGGTTTTAAAAGTTTATCTAAAAAACAACTTAATCGACTAGTTTCACAGTTAGGTCCTGCCACAATTGGTCTCATTTGAAGATCCATTGGATCTAAACTTTCAATATACTCTTCATTAATAATGTCACAAATATTTTGAATTATTTTGCTTTTATGAATTTTTGGAAGACCGTAAAATGTACTAGTCTTGTAATCAAACTTTAATAAATAATCTGCTTCTTGTTTAGTGATAGTGTTATTTTTGTAAATCAACATTTTGATAGAGTCAAATATCTGTGTTGTATTAGCATGTGGAATAGGTTTATAATAGGAGATATCAGAGAGCATTTCTGTGATTTTATTTTTATAAAAATATTTATTCATCATTACTATTCCACCTCCTTTGTCAGCTTCTTTTATAATAATAGAAGAATCATCTGCTAGTGATTTTATAGACTTTCTTTGATTAAGGGATATGTTATGTTTTACAGGGTTGGTATTATTCAAAACATTAAAGCATAATGACTTGGTAGTAGAAATATATTCATCTAATTTTTTATTTCTCCCGGAAGGAGGATTAAAAGAAGATTTGTTTCTCAGTAAACTATCATTACATTCTACGTTTTGTGAAAAGTATTCTTGTAATCTAAGTTTTCTAAAAAAATCATTTAAATCAATTTCAAGTTCACATGGATTATTTTTTAAAGGTGTGGGTGTGAATTTTAGACCCATCAATAAGACATTCTTTTCATTGTTTGTTAATTTCCTATTAGAAAGATTGTAAATTTTTGTAGATTTTGTAAATGTTTCAGCTAGATTTTCATTCTTTATAACTGGCTGTAAAAGTTGTGGTCTGCCTCTAGAAAAGAAGAAGACTCCCTATCGACCACCTCCATGTCATTATTATTGTTAGAAATATTGTTCCACCGTCGGCTGGGGTTGAATTTGTTATTCTTTCTGTAATTGTGATTGCCTGTTCTTCTCTTGTTATCGTATCTCCATCTAGTATTCGAATAACCATTTTCTGGATGTTTTGGCTCAGTTTTCAAACTTCTTAAAAGTTGATGTAATAACTACTCCAGTGTATCTCTTGATTTTCCTTCTCGCTCTGTACGCCTGGGAAAGGTTTTCACTGCATCTGCATAAGTATATGGCTGCTTTCTTACGGTTGGTGCGAGATAATTTTTGCCTTTTTTGAAAAATGGTTTTGAGCCATCGTAATTTCTAACGAAGTTTTCCTCGTATTCCCGAAGCCATTTTGCATTATTTTCCCATCTTTTGTGTGAAATTTCTTCATTTCTTTTAACGTGTCTTTGCCAAAGATCTACTAAAAAAGCTGCAGCTTGTCCTGAACATTTTGATTGTATCAAATCAATCATTTCTTGATCTAATCTTCTTGTTTGTTCTTCAAAAGAGGTAGATTTTAACTTCCCCATTTCAATTTCCATTCTAAAGTCGTGAATGACAGCTCTTTCTCTCAGAATTCTTTGATCTTCTGTTTCGTTTTTAATTTCATACTTTTGGAATTTCCGTGGTATAATGGCGGGGGATGCTTCTATCCACTTTTCATAGAAACATAAGTTTCCACTATTTCTTACTTTTCGCCAATACGCATCTTTTCTCGAATTCAATTTTCTTTCCCAAATGGCTGCAATTCTTGACTTAACACGCATAGTTTCAGCTTCAAAAAATCTGTTCTCATTTTCTTGGTGTAATTGACCAATATTGTGTTCGTGGTTACCATCTAAAAATTTTTTGTCTATGTCCTTAATAACTTTTGTAAGTTCCGAAACAGCTGTATTTGTTTGTGCTGGGGATAAACGAGAATTTGTTTCCTTAACAGCTTTAGTTAAATCTTGTATTGCCGAAAGAATTAACGATAACTTAGCACTTATCTCAGACAACTGTCCATTCTCTGTTTCCATCTGAATTGATTCAGTTGATACCGACGGGGAGGACTCCGAACTGCTGTTTTCAATTTTGGCCCTTTTAGGGCTCGCTGGACCCATTGTAATGTCTCTTATTCCAGTAATAAATATATGTTGCAAAAAGAAGAATAATACCGGAACAAGAAAATATATAATAAAAGAGAAATGACACTACAAATAGTTTTTAACGTGCCAACCGGTTTCGCTTTCGCTCATCAGGGCAACGCTTTAATGAAACATCGTAACTAACGTCATTTTGACGTCATAGAACAACGGTTAAATACAGTTCAATTTTGGACGAAAAATGTTTATGAAATATTTTTCCTTTGATACTCTAGATGAAACGTCGGGTGATTTGCATTTAAATAAATGGCAAAATTGAAAATTTTGGATCTGTTTTACAACAACTATCTAAATGAGAACTCAATGGTATTTGTCTTGTTGAAGGGTCCCTAATCTGTTGATTATGTATTGTAATTCTATTTCTAAGTTTATCGCCTGTTTGACCAATATAAAACTCTTGGCAGCCATTGCATACTAAAAGGTACAAACAGTTAGAAACTTACAATCCATATCTTCTTTAACAGTAAAAGTTTTATCCTTGATTTTAAATTCATTTCCTTCGATAATATGTTTACAGAGTCCACAGCGGGACTCATTGCATTTTTCACAGAAGATTTTGAAGTTTTGTCTTTGAATTCTGATTTAATCAAAATCTGTTTAAGATTTGGAAGTTGTCTCTTACCTTTAATTAATTTGGTATTACTTAGTATTTGTGACATTGTTCGATCATTTTCCAAAATTTCAAAATTATTCTTAATAATTCCAAATAAATCTCTGTTTTTAGGATTAAATGTCGAAATATATGCCATTATATTGTCATCATGTTTAACTTTTACCTGTAAGAGAGTATGTCTTGGAATATTAAGAGCTTTATTTATACCTGCTAAGATTACTGCTTTAGGGTATTTTCTTTCAATTAAAATGTTTTCAAGTTCACGTAATCTTAACTGTAGAATTTTCTGTCAGATACTATTGTGCAGATCCTTCGCGCTAGGGAGAACGGAATGTTGACCTTGTTATGTTTTGGGTGACATGACCTGAAATTCAAATATTGCTTAGAATCTGTAATTTTGAAATAAATAT